>JAUCMS010000048.1:4208390-4219240 GCA_032357445.1 Enteromius radiatus
TATATTATGTAAAGAAAAACTTTTATTTTGGTTGCGATTAATCGCGATTAATCATTGCCCAGCACTAATTAATATATAAAATCTTTGATTTAAAAAAAATATTAGTAAAGGTTGAAAATAATATGAATTGAGATTAATAAATGCTTTTTTTGTTGGTTCATGTTAACTAATGTAGTTATGTAATGTTAACAAATTGAACCTTACTGTAAATCAAATGAATCAAATTAATGTTATTAAAATATTAATATTTATTTTTTAATTATTTAAATAAGTTAGAAATGTTATTCTATTAAAATAGCATGTATAACTAGTAAAAGTCAAATGTAATAAGCCATTTATCAGTTATCTTTGTATTATTACATAGAATTTTAATATCCATACATCCCTAGAAACATCAAATGTCTTGTTCCAACCATCAAATACACCAAATCTGGGAGAGTTAACTTCTGTGATATTGAGGAAAAACCTTTTATTGAAACTGTGCTGTACAGAAATGCCATCATTAGTCTGTCACCGGCCCTGAACATGGTGTCCAAAATATCTCAAAATACCAGCAATGTTCCCATCAAGTCGAGGTCACTTAAAAGGTGATGGGCAGGGTTATGCTAAGAAAAGCTGCCTAAGAGACTTGCCGCCCCAACCGCTGACAGGATAGATACTTTCTGGCACCACAGTGACACACTCCACCAACCACAACAACTACATATGTACAGTCATATACACAAGTCTATAGCACTCGATACAGGCAACGTTTGTGACTAAAGTACAGTGTGCTGACAGTGCAGGTGCTTCACCAGCTCTGATGAGCAGTGACTGAATTTAGCTCAGAACAACCATAGGGCTCTTATTTCTAACACCTAGCGCAAAAGCCAAATGGCTAAATATCAGTTGGCTCAGTTTCTAAATGGTTCAGACAAGCTACTGTACCTGATGCCATCTTTATTTGACTTCACTGACAAACAGGTTATGCCAGCTTTTTCCTCATTTTCAAACTCTGTCTGAAGATGCCAAATGGATGTAACAAGCCATGCAAGCCAACTGTCAACTTCATTTCTTCGCATTCAAAAGGTTGCAGAGGACAAATTTGCTATTTGAAGAACCTGCTTGTATTAATAGAGACCTGGTGTTCATTTATCACATTAAAAAAAGATGCACACGCACATCCAAATGTGCAAACGTTTCCTTCACTAAATAAAGAGTCAGCGAGGTTAGGTATGTTCAAATCAACAAACTCACATCACCTGCAAAACACATCCACTAGCTTTTCCTTCCAGTCTGCTGTAAAACAGTTTGAAGTGACATATTATGAACACCCAAACAAGCTTTTATACACTAGATAGAAAGCCTTTTAAATTCCAGTTAAGGTCCGGCATTTTCAGTTGAATTGAGGTATAAACAAAATGCAGAATTGCATTAAAGGTAGGGATGCAAAGACAATTCAATGTAATGATCTGACACTTGATTGACCGGTGATCTAACCAATCATAATGCAGAAACCACTATTTTGTCCGACAAACAAACCAGACAGGAGAATAGATTAACTCTGGTTGACTTAAAAATTGTGTATACCTACTTATTTCGGTGGATTTAAATAAAATACCTTCTGATGTTCATTCATGTTTGAAATAGCAAATATGAAAAGACGATACATTCACATGCTCCTTGAACTAAGACTCATCTACAGTGATCTGTCATGACACATTGAAGAGCCATAAAACTTTGGACTTTCTTAAAAACTGACCAAATTTAAAAGCTGAGTGTTATATAAAACTTGATTGGTTTAAAACACTCTGATCTGATATCGGACATTGGGTTACATCCAAAAAGAAAGTGGTTCTCCCAACTCCAAAGTAAAAGCGAACTGCTTGTGACCATCACACTGTGTTTAGTCTTTCAGAGAGTGGAGCTTCAACACTAAATCAACATGCGAGTGAGCCAAAAATATCATGCCTAAATTTGGTAGGATCAAAAATCCTTGCTGCTAAACTTGTTGTTCTGTTTTTACTTAGCTCTAGAGACCTGTATATGGCAAAACAAAGAAATAGATTGGCCTCCCTACCACAAATACAGCTTGCAGTCGATATCTATTAACATTAATGAGCTCAACTAATCTAGCCTTCAATAACAATGGGTACTTAAAAGCTAATGGACTCATTAAAAGCAGGCCAAACAGGTCTTTAGCGTGGCACGCGGTCCTTACGTCTTGTGAGCTCCTGTTAAGAACTATTGTGAGTCAGGAATTGCCCCACCTGAACCGGTCTCATCATGTGACTTCAGGAAACAAGCTGTCAAGCCTTAGAGGACATCCTGCTTAGCTATTTAAACATCACACAAATATAATTCTTTCATTAGGAGATTAAAACATTACTGTAAAACCTAATGAGCAAGCCTCTATTTTACAGGATTTCCAGGTGAAATATTATTATGTTGCAGAGGAAAGACCTTGAAAGACCAAAAATAACACTGAAAAACATATTTTTGCACATCTAAAGCTGTCAAAACTGCCATAATGCAGGTGATAAATTTTTCCAGTGTCAAATCTGCATCATATTTAGCAAAGGCAGTTCTTAATCATGATGAATTGGAAGTCATTTCAGAAAAAAAAAATGTAATCGATTGATAGCACTATTAGCAACATTACTTGAGTCCTTTGAGAATATGCATAATGTAATGCACAAACGACATAGCGCTGTCCTGTACTGACCATTTTAAAGATAATGGGTCAAAAATATATTTGGACATTTAGACTAAACATGTGACTGTCAGTGCATTATATAATAAAAAAAATGTATTGGCCAATATTTCACAAAATTGCACTTAATAGGTTTCAAATGTTCAAATATTAGATACACTCTTCAAAATGAAAAAGGTAAAATTAAAGGTAATCGGAAATAGTTTCAAAAATGTTTCAATTCATTCTAAGAAAAGGTTTAGCATCATTGGTTTTGATTGGTAAGACCTTTTATTTAATGCAATGACATTCAGACACTTTAAGTTAGTAGATATCGTATGGAGTCATTGTACTTTGTATCATAATAAAATGTTGAGTTTCCAGAAGAATGCATTATGAAACTGGGCCTTATTTCATTAGCTGTCTTTGACTGATATTTGGCAAAAATGGGCATGGTGTGTTCAATGAGGAATATCTCTAACATAAGCCAGCACCGCTTAATCTCTAAAATAACACTCAAAATGTGCCTATTTCAACAGTGGATATAAACACAACAAATTACAGCATACATAAATATCACTCAGTGAGCTCCTAAAGCTAAGAATAACTATGTAGTTTTCCAGAAAGTATTCACGCCAACATTTTACAATTTTACGTCAGAAAACACCAAGGCCTAGGTGAACCTAACCTTTCATAATTACACTTAATAACCCCAAAATGAACTAGAGGGTGCAAAACTGCATAATACAAGACCTCCGAAAATATTTGTACATTTATAAAAAGCATTGTTTTTATTTTCTAACCTAGGTGACTATATATGCCAGTGGCTTCCGCGCCTAATCTGCATCCCATGAAGAAAGGCATTTGATGTTACCATGGTGACCCTCTCCACTGCTGTGGATGTGGAGCTGTCTGCAGCTGTCTCAAGCTAATTTGTGTTTCTAGGTGTGGCTTCAAACCCAGTGAGACCACCCCCCTCTCTCTCTTGTTAGGGCCAGCCATGCTCATTCTTTGTTTAGCCTAGATCCATCCCAAAATGACATAATTTCACGCTGATTCACCCTTTATTGTATCAGTGTTTACTTGGCAATAAACCCAGACATACGCCTCCATAGTGACAGCACTCCAAAGATTACCTTATTCATCACTGCAGAATTAATGCTTCTCTTTATTTGCTCTGAAATACATGCCTGATAGATTTATGACTGCATATCAGTGTTAAACTAAAACAAGTCTCTTAACAGATCAGGTTAACAGCTTGTTTTCCATCATAACACCCCATTCTGAATTATGTTAAAGAAATAGTTCACTCAAAAAAATAATAATTTCTGTCATCATTTGCTCACCCTCATGTAATTTCAAAGCTGTATGTATTTCTTTTTTTTCTCTGACAATAAATAAATAAATATATATATATATAAAAAATCATTTCCATTCAATAAAAGTGAATGGGGTCCATAGTTGTAAACTGTAATTGTATGGGCAAATACAATTTAAAAATCTTCAAAATATCTTCTTTTGTGTTCTGCAGAAGATACTAATTCATACATGCCTGGAACGATCTGGAATTTATATTTTTGAGTGAACTATTCTTCAGCATTGATGCAGTTATGTGGTCATAAACTGCAGAAAGAGACCTGGAAAGGGTCAGAACACTAACCTGGAAAGGAATGTGGATTGGGGGACCCTCTCTTCAGGCACTTGGAACACATGACATGCACAGAGTAGTGAAGGCCAGGCCATTCCTGCAGAAGAACATTTAACTCCTCCACTAAGGGAATGATGGCTTGCCAAGCTGTCCAGATATTTGGCAAGGATGCATGGCTGGAAATGGAGAGGGTCTCAGGTTGTAATCTGCTCCGCGAAGGCCGGTAACTCACCGTCACAGGCACTTTCCCCCGATATGCAAAGATATGATGCTTTCCATCGGATCGTTGCACCACGTGGCTGTTGATTTGCACGCTATACCGTGCAAAAAGTCCAAGAGGGATGAAGAAAGGAAACCTGTATTCAATCTGCAACTGCTCAACCGAGAAGAACTGACCAGGGATCGACGAGCCCCCGCTGGCCGAGGCCTCGGGATGGGGCTCCTCATTGTTGACCTGACTGGGAAACTTGTACCAGACAGTGGCTCCATTAAGCGGCTTGCTGCGAGGTTTGTTGACACAGTAGCAGACGCCCATCTTTTCCAGCAGTTCCATGATCAGATGCAAGTCCTGCTGTGTCTGGACCAGGGGCTTAAGCAGTAATCGAATCACATTTGACGGCAGCAAGCCGTGCAACAGAAACCCCTCCACGTGACTGTGCATCTGCGTAGACATGGTGCTATCTCCATCGTCTGCTTCAGCCTGTAGTTTCTCAAGCATTGCAGCGAGGTCTCTCTGAAAAAACACATTCAAGATGGCGATAAACCGGGGTAGATTGTGGAAGACGTATTCCTTCAACATCATGCTGTCTTCAAAGTACAAAAGTTTACCGCTCTCGTGTAGGTACGAGAGAGCGCTTTGCAAGCGGTCCTCCGTAAGTCCAGCCTGAAGGCCCAACCGGGCCGAATCCCACCAGGAAAGCCACAAATCCTGTGGCTTAAAATGCAGTTCCTCCAGCATCTGCCATGACTTCGGCAGGACTCTGTGAAGATTGGGGAAAATCTCCCTGTGATCGGCGACACACATGAGCTTCTCTTTCAAATGCTGGATGTTTCTTTGAGCCACCATGCAACTGACGCAAATCACCGGAGACAGGATTTGTAGTCGATTGTTGAGCATATATTGCAACTGAGACTTTTTACGCCGCAGGTTTTTATCCGTTACCCCATAAAACAGAACATGTGGAGTAGAAGTCCGAACGTCGTAACCTTGCTCAAGGGCTTCATCAACCTGCAGGGCAAGCACTTGTAGGCATTCAGTGTCCGTTTTTTCCTGGAGTGAAATCTGTCGGTGAATGTCCAGGCACTTTTCTTCGATCTCAACCTCTTCGCATAAGTCACTGTGGGTGCCTACAATACACACAACTGCATGTGGCACCTTGGCACTGAGCAGGTGGAGGAAACTGCCAACGTGAGAGTAAAAGCTCTTTGATGTATACAATTTCAGATTCACCACCAAAACATAAAGTGCTCCGGGAGACAGGAAAAAGGATTTGATAAGATCATAGTTCTGCTTACCAGATAAATCATATACAATGAATGTAAGACTCCGGTCTGCATCCGCTACCCAGTTCGTCACATCAATACCCCTACATCCAATGGCCATCTTGGCATCTGACGGTTTGTTGACAATGCATTGCCTGAGTGTGGTTTTCCCTGCGTTACTCTGGCCCATCAAAACCAGTTTAAGCCTGGGTTTTACAGCAGGTTGGGAATGTGCAAGCTCCTTCTGATAGGCAGCTATGTAGGGGATCCCCTTCATGCACACTTCATACGGAGGCTGAATGAGAGGATTATCCTTCACCTTCCAGATGTTGACTTTGGCAAGTTTTCCGAAATTATCTGGGAGGATGGCGATTTGGTTACCCTGCAAAACCAGCTCCTCCAGCTTCCCTAGCTCTACAATAGAGTCCGGGAGAAACGTTATGCTATTATTGTCCAACCACAAATTAGCAAGATTGCACAGCTGTCCTACCTCCTCAGGGAGGAACGTCAGTTTATTCCGGCTTAAATACAACTCCTCCAAACTGGCGAGTTTGATGATGACCTGAGGAAAATGTTCAAAGGAGTTTGAGGAGAGATTGAGCATTTTCAGTTTCTGCAGTTTCCCAAATGTTTGTGGCAGGCTTGAGAGGAAATTATTATCAAGCATCAGGCTCTCCAAGTTCTGCAGCTCGCAAAATGTTTCAGGCAAAAACGAGAGCTGAGTGCTGCTGAGCCATAAGATTTTAATAGACTGGAGCATCATGATGTTCCCCGGAAGACCTTCAAGTTTATTCCCAGAGCAGTCAAGCTCCTCCAGATCAGAAAGGGCGAGTATTTCAGAAGGGAAACGCTGTAGCTTGTTATGATCCACGTCAAGCGTTCTGAGCTTCCTGAGCTGTGAAAAAGACCTGGGAAAATCACGCAGCTCATTGAAGCTAATGTCAAGCTCCTCCAGACTTTGCAAAGTCCCAATTTGAGATGGCAGGTACTGGATTTTGTTATGACAGATGCACAACTTTTTAAGCCCCTTAAGCAGATCAATGTCTTCTGAAAAGTGATTCAAGCAGTTGTGACTGATATCTAATTCAACAAGCTGATTAAGTTGAAATACTGCAGTGGGAACTGTTGCAAACTTGTTTCTGCGGAGGATGAGGATGCGAAGCCTAGTCAGGGTTGAGCCCAGTCCCTCTGGAAGCTCTTGAAGGGAGTTGTTGCCCAGATTTAAGACCTCGATCTCCTTTATGTCCTCGGGCAACGTGATTTTCTGGCAGTTTTTGGTGCTGAGAGTCAGCTGTCTCAGATTGCTCCTCAGCTTCCTGGAGCGCAAAGCAGCATCCCTCCATAATTTAGCTGTCTTCAGGTTATTCTCCTCAGCCATCGTATCGAAGCCGTTCTCCTCCGTGTTCTCATTGAGCACAGTGATCAATCACTTAGGCAGCATAGTGCCTCTTTCACTTGCTTTATCGATTCGGTTTCTCCACGCAGCAATCCAGATGAAACCAACATTTAGACCATGCCGATTTCATCTTCATCCGAAAATATGCTGTTCCGTTCAATCGCATTCAGGAAAACAGGGCTGGGCTGCGTTCTTTCACGCATCCTCTTTATCTGCGCCATCGACCGCAAGATAATAACCACACGAGCGCGTCAAAAGTCACATTAGCCCAGTGCGAGAGGCTGGCGACTCCGCCAGCGCGTCCTTTGATACCACATGAGAGAAAAAAATCTAAGACATATCCAGTAAGTTAGAATGAAAGAAGTGCAGTGGTAGCTGCTGTAGTCTTTCCCTGTGTGTCTCCGCCTATTCTCTGCGCATGCAGCCAGCAGCGAACGTTCACAGGAGCAGCACTGCGTCAAAGCCCCACCTTCTCTACACGCCAGCGACGCAACGCTCGCGTAAACAAAAGCCTTGATTGGTCAGTTGGGTGCTGAGGAAGAACACGTCGCGTATTAACAGCGGCATTGATGATAGCGTTTTAGTAGCGTCGCGTGCAAAGAAGATGGAATATGAAAGTAATCTCATTTCTGCGGTTTCAGTTTTACTAACAGTAAATAACATCATCTATCACCATGAGACCGCGTGCCACCCAATGTAAATAGCATTCTTCCAAAACATCACATGAAGACAGCGGAATCCTGTTTGCCTATGATATGAAAGGGACTTTGTACAAACAACCTGGACAGAAATACAAAATACACAAGAGAAGCACAAACCAAATTCATGTCAATTAGTCCGCCTGTCTCCTTGTTGACTTTATTGATGATGGTGGGCTTTGTGTTGTTTACAATTATTTAGAAAGGTGTTATTTGACGCCATCTACTGGACATGGTGCTCAGCTTCATTTCTCTTCCTAAAACTATTATCTAATCAGATCAACAGAAATATTAACATTAAAAAGTAAGAGAAATTGCAGAATTACATGCACTATTCTTTTTTTTAAAACAACATCAGTACATGAATGATTATGACTGTGTGTTAACACATCATTCTTAATTGTCTATCTCTATTATTGCACAGCCTTGGAAAATTAGATATGGTGGCCAGAAACAGAGTGAACTTTGTGTTGACAGGTCCTATTGCATAACCAAACATATCTAAACTTTGTATGGACTATGAAGGTGCAAAGTACTCAACAAGAGTTTAACTTTAAAAAAATAATAAAAAGATAAAGTAATTCACTTGAAAATGAGATCTTGAGCAAATAGAAATAACATACAATTATCCATTTCTTCTTAAAATAATATTGCACAGTGGCGTCATAAAGGTTTTATTGACAAAATAATACAAATTGAGTTCATTTTGGATGTGCAACATGAATTACTAAAGGCAATGCACTGCAGTATTGCAAGTATTAATTGCCCATAAGTTTAAGTTTTACGTGAAACTAGTGTTTCGGTTTATCAGGAGCAGGTTTCAAAATACCGTACATACTCAATTTTCAATACAAGTGAAAGCAGAGCCTCACCCCACTGATCTGCTATGGTGTAAACTTTTGCAGAAAAGGAGCTGCACATGTTTCTGGAGCAATTTTAAGAAAACCCACATTAGTTAGTCTCATTTATCTCACATTCATATTGAGACAGGTTCTCATATTTGCACAGATTAAGCATTGTTATTTTTGTGAAAGAATCTTTAAATGATCTTTTCAGTCTCTTTTCTTGGGCTTTTGAGGTGCTGGGGCTCCTTCAATTGGGGCAGAGATAGGCACGCTCCGTGGTTCCCCTGAATGCAAGCACTCGTTCACCCGCAGGTGACAGCCATCCTTCAGCATGTGGATGGCAATTCTGGCAATGTTGCGGGAGTCATCTAGGCCACAGTGGGGACGTCCATCATACTGCATACCAAGATTCTCCAGCATGCAGATTAATTTTGTCTGAGTACGAGGAACCTGAGAGAAACAAGCAGGACACACACAAAAACATCAGTATTTGTTCAAATATAATACTTAAAAGCCAACATTTTATTTAAAATGTCAGATACTCATCTTTAAAGCATTTGTACAATTTAGATATCAAGACCCTTTACTTGCATCTAAATACAAGATTTAATTCAGATTTTCTTTCTTTGACCTTTTTAAGGAATTTTTAAGGAAGAATTACAATGAATACAAACCTTATAAAAGTTTCCATAAGACTTTCTGATATTGATCCATTTTCTGGTGAACTGTGGGTATCTGATGCAACTCAGTTTACACTGGGTATGAAGAAACTTTCCCATATCCCATGACCTACACAGACAAGATAGTGAGCTGTAGATTGTATTGAATTTCATTAGAGTCATGCTTAAAATGTCTGGTTCATCCTTACCCATCTGTCAAAAATGTGTATTTGTACTTTGTGCCAAGCTCTTTTTCCTGTAGCCAAGAAACCGCTCGCTTTAGGACCGGATGGAATGTTTCTGCCTCATCCACCATTTTCTAGAAAATAAAAAGTTGAGGATGAAAATTAAATTTTGAGCAATTTCTTTCCCTTTAATTTCAGATTAATAATGTATATAGTCAGTCATTTTTATTTATTACATGTTTTTATTTTTGAAAGATAGCTCTTTATGCTCAACAAAGTTGCATTTATTAAATTTAATTTATTAAAAATATAGTAATAAAAAAAGTGCTGAAATGTGAAACACTGTAACACTTTACTTTTGTTAAAAACACATTTTAAAAACTAAAGTCCTCCTATAATGGCAAAGCTAAATTTTAAGCAGGCATTACTGAGCCTTCAGAAATCATTTAAAGTTTAAAAGAATAGATTTTTTTTTTAATAAGTTGTGAAATAATTTTCATCTTTCAAAAAAATTACATCTTCAAACATTTGGTAGGTATTGAATACATCTTAAACTGTTATTTAATTCATGATTCTTACCTGTGTGATTCCAGTAAGTTTTACACAAAACTCAGAGAGCTGTGGGTTCACCACTGGCTTCACATACTCCTGAAATGAGTCTACCTGTAAGGACAGGAATGGGATTACAAATGAAACAAACAAAGAAAAGTGTTACATCTTAGTGCTAAAATCAGTTTTTAGGCTTAACAATTATTGTGGCTTTTCTAAAAATCTATCATGATTCATTTTGGCACAAATAACATTTTTCTCTAACAGATCTATGTTAAGACTATGTTCTGTATGGCACCATGTTTGTCTGGCAAGAAGCAAGCACACATGTTCCAGACCGTTCCCTCACCAACTCACAATCTCCAAGGTGTGTGTGTCAATCAACACCATGGGAAACTCAATGATTTCATGCAGGTAGTCAGGTGGGTTATTCTCTTCACACGTTGCTTCAAAATCCACCACACAGATGTAGTCAAAATATGTATCAGCGTTCCCATTTGCAGCAGCTGAATGCATCAGTTTTTGCTTTTTATAGTAGCTCTTCAGGCGCTTCCTCAGGACATCCTTAACTCCCCTGAAAAGAAACAAACTGTGTGAGTTAATCTGGAGTAAATGACAGGTAAAACATAATGGGCCGGTATCCCGAACAGGGTTTAAGACTAGTCCTAGATTAAAATAAATGTTAAGAGCTGTCTAAACTGGAAAAGGCTTGCAATG
>JAUCMS010000048.1:4219340-4230853 GCA_032357445.1 Enteromius radiatus
ACATGTTTCTAAAAATTCTTAAATGTCCTAAATTAGCAAAGGTCTAGTCCTGGCTTAATCTAATTCCTATCCGGCCCATTAACATAAAATAATAAAAGCTCTCAGTACCGTGTATCAAGCTTCAGCTCAACGCATTTGGCACGCAGCTCCTCTCTACTCATTCGGTTGATGGCACCATTTGCCACTGCAATCTCTTTATATACCGGATCACTGAAATCGCCTTGTTTAGGTGATGAAGGATGCTCATTTTTTTCACAGGAAGTCTAAATGTGAAACAAAGAAATAAAACACTGTTTAGTGTTAGTGTTATTTCATTCTTATGTGTCTATGCATTTGTTTCTTAATCAGAACAGATTTAGAGAAATTTTGCATTACACCTCACCCTCACCTGCAGTGAATGGGTGCCGTCAGAATGAAAGCTGAATCCACAAGACTCCAGCGCATCAATTAATGCCTTGATTTAAATGAATAAAATTGTGATTAAGATATTTTAATTTTAAATATGTCCTCTATCATCTATCTAAAAAGTCACATCGTCTGAATCAGAAGAGAAAACACACCAAGAACAGTTCTAAATAACAACGTCTGTAGCCTTCTTCACTGGAGGGAGCAATATAATAGACTGTGAACTGGTGTTTTGGCCAGAAGCAACAACATTAAGTTAAAAACATCTTAATGATGGAGTTGTTTATATCAAACAATACCTTTCACAAGACATTAAACGCTTGACTGGAGCTGTGTGGATTAGTATGTGTATTATTTTTATCAGCAGTTTGAACTCATGGCACTTATTCACTGCAGAGGATACACTGGTGGGTGAGAAACAAGAAACTTATTTATATTTTTAATGACTAGAAGGTTAAAAAAAATTAGCAAATGTAAATTTTTGGGTGAATCACTCTAAAACAGTTAAAAGCTACTAAATAATACACGTTTCTACTAACGTTAAATACGAGTCAAAATAACACTTAACATAAGCGGACACAAGTATCACAGCAATCACACGTGGGAGAAATCTTTCATGTCACAGCTTGTTAAAATCACATGACATAGTCACTGGTTACTAATATTAAGTCTTATAACTAATTTAGCCATTTACCAAATAAGTATTTGACAATACTTAAGGCATATAACTTAATTGCATTATTATGCCAGTGCAATACTCTTGCGATGTTTCCGACGGTAACGGTATCTAGATTGTTAGTTTTTATTCACTCACATTAGCGCAGCATTCCTCCTCTTCATCATTCTCAGTCTTATTTGCAGTTTGACTGGTCTTCTTCTGCGACTCCATCAGTTTTGACAATATAGTTAAGGTTAATTTCAGAAACACTCACATCTGGTTTCGCGCGTTCACGCTCGCTGTCTCTTACGTAGGCTAACCCGCGCCGGGCGAATTATTGACAACCCTAATAATTGTCTATATTTCTCAAGTTTCTATTGTCGCACATTGTACTTAAAATTAACCCGTTTGCAAAGAATTAAACTTCTGATTAGCTGCTGTTTCCAAAACGCGAACCAAGTAACAGACGCTGCCCCTGACGTTTCAACGCACACAGGAAGTCGTCATTGAACGGTCAAAAATGGTAGAATAAAAGCCCCATAAATGTAGTTATTTATTTTACGTTATTGCATAAAAATAAATCGCCCTTTTGAAAATTACAAAATAAATATATTACTGAAGTGTGTAATCTGTGTGGAACACTCTCCTAAAGGTTAATCAAAGAAACAGATAACTTTACAAACCAAGTAGTAACACATGATGCAATATTATCATTATCAATATTATATATGTTTTTGGTAATAGTATTGCTAGTTATGCAATTATCTTTAAATGAGTTTCATTGAGGACAAATCAGATCAGTATTCTCTGCTCCAATACTTTATTTGAAGTTATTTGAACATGAACATTTAAAACATTGCATTAAAATGCAGATGATTAACATACCTAGTACAATTGAAAGAACTTTTTTTTAAACAACGTCTTTAAAGTGATTCTGACAAACCCGTATTCTTACTTAATGCAATTTAAAATAGGTGACAAGAAATTATACAACAAATTAAAGTGCCTACATTACCTTGAACAAATGATACACATTGCATATTAACACATCACTAATGTCATAATCCTGTTGTGCAGTCAATAACAGTGAAAACCAGTCGTAGTCAATTAAAATACAGAAATGTAAATACTTTTAGAGTTTTACAATAAAAATGAGCTGTTCAGGAAAGAACAAAAACATATGAAAGAATTTGTACACATATCCAGGCAGAGTACAACTCTGGTCTCACATTTTATGGGGGAAAATACTGACCTCTTTTGGGTTCGTTCGGTCTTTGCTCTTAGCAAGGTTTTCCAGATCAAAACCATTTGCTACTCTCAAGAAAGCGGCTAATTTCAGCCAAAATCTCATGAACATGATTTACAGTTTAGCAAATATACTGACCTGCAGATTTACTTTGATTTAATCAATTAGCATTGTATCATTTTATAAAGGTCCAAGCAAATCTATACACACCCAAAATTCAACCTCGAAAACTTTCACATAAGCCTGCAAAAAACTAGCATTAATGCATTTGACAGGCATTGGAAAACAAACTCAAATTTGCCCTCATAATTACATTCGTATAGCACCATGAACACTATTTTTAAAAACATAACTAATTCTCTATTGAACAACATAATCCAATATTATTGACGATAAATATATCAAGTGTCTATATGGCTTCACGGTCCAACAGGTCCTTGGTCAAAGAACAATGTTTTTTTAAGAAGGCATTTATCACAATGTTTGATGGAAATGTGAGCAGGATAAATTGCCGCAAAAACAGATTCTTAGTAATATGGACCAATGTCTTCATATCCAGCATAGCTTGGCCAATTGGGAAAGATTCCACGTGAGCATCTTGGGCTGCCATATCGGTCAAAAAGAACCTCCCAATCGCTCACACCATATCGCTGATGGTCACCCACAGAGTCATTTGAACCCTTCTTTAGTGCTGATTGAACGATTCTGTAATTCTGTCCTTGGTTGTTGTCCCAGAGCGTTACTCCATTGACCTCATAGCAAATGGCAAACTCGATGCGTTCATGTGGAGGCACCTGATCAGGCAAAGTAGCTTCGAATGAAAAGGTGTCACGGTTTGTGCCGGTGTAAGTGTCCATTACGTACTGGCATTCTATGTCTGTGTGACTTTTCCAAGTGTCAAAGGTAATGCGAAGCTTAACGGATTTCTCAAAGGAAAGGTTTTTGACTTTGACCGTGCCTGCTATAGATTTTTCCTTAAGCATGCAGTGTTCGAGGCAGAGGTTTTCATTCTCTATACGTTGGCGAAACTTCAAGTAATCTGCAGATGGTTGGTCAAAGTCGAGGGTTAGCTTGTCCTTCCCTTCTGGAAGAGTCACCGAAGAGCTAAAAAACTGCATGATGTTGGTTGGGATGTCAATAGGGTCATCAAATTCAGAAAAGACCTTCACCATAGTCAGGGTGAGGCCTTTGTGATCAGCAAAAGATACATGTTTTTTGGCCCTGCTAGGTATCGTCAAGGGTGCGCTGGACCCATTAGACTCTGGCTGCTCCCTTGGAGAGCCGAAACTAAGTTTGGTACTTTGACACCGGTGCAGACATGGCCGCAAGGGTCTGCTGTATTTAGATGCCCTTGGGTTCAGGAACTCGTCACTTGACAGATAAAGTGGCATGGCAAGCTCGATCGGCATGGTGGGTTCGTTGGGACGGCTGCCACGTACACTGCAAATACAGAAATCTGTATTAATTTTTAAACAATTTTCCAATAAAGCAACAGTGGTACTGGTATTTCATAACATGTACAGTTCTAGTTCTTATTCGCCATTTAAATGCATACAAATGCTTAACAGCAAAGACAGAAATTAAAGTAAATCATATTCCCAAGCCAGAACACCTCAGATCTTTGGTTGATTTTTCCAATGATAAAAGATACATTTTTGTGATAAAATGGTATAATTGGCTTTACAGAGGTCTTCCAAATTAGAAGAAATATTAATTTGCACTGAAATCCAAACAGTGCTAGATAATTTGAGATGGATTTGGATGATATACAAAGCCTGAGATTAATCCAGAATAATCTGAAAAATTACAACATTTTTAAATTGATGCATGAATTGCATGAGGTAACAGGGTATCTCAGAGTACACTGAAATAATTAAACATTATGTGAAAGATTGCAGTAAGTGGGTCAAATAAGTCAAACAAATTTATCTCAACTGGGGGCCGGAGAAGGGATACAGAGAAGGATATGGAGAACCACAAGAAGACATTCAGCCCCATCTAGTGTTCATTGTTTGTAAAAACTGAATTCAAAATTATTAAAAGGGACCAGTTTACAACAAAGAGCATAATTAAGGGGATATTATTTATTGGTCACTAATAAAGGCTTTTTTTCTTAAACAAAACGTTCCTTAACTGTAACGCCTGAAGCTGAAACGAATTACAATAATTACAAATGAGTTACATAAATTGCAATTATACATTAGCAGCACCCTCCTGAGGTCACAGCAGACAGTGCAAGACTGTTTAAATATTTAAAGGACAAAACACAACTGACAAAAAACACACAAGCTTTTCATCTCCAAAATATAATAAAAAAATGTCAAGGCTGTCACACTATTTTAAAATGTACTTCTTTTGGTCGCATAGATTGTGGTGTAAAGGCCTCCATTTGCCACAAGAGTAAACATTTTTAACCATGTATGTCTTTAGATTCTGTAGTCTGTGTGTGTTTTTACATTAGTTTCCATTTCCTATATTTTCATTCAATTTCAAATTATTAAACTGATTTTCAGTAAGTGAATTACCACAATAAATATCTTCACGTCATTTAAAACGTCTTGCATTACAATCGAGTAGTGGAGCAGGTTTTAAAACAGCGCAGTTTCATAGTAATTTACATAATGTAAAGATAATTGGTTTCAAAAAGTACTTTAATGCGTACCACTTTCGAGAGATATAAATTGCATAAAAGGCGTTACAACACTCCCAGGTCTCAACTACTAACTATCCATATACGGTCAGAAACAATGAAACATTGCTCCGGTCTGTTTAGGAAAAGCGCGAGATGAACCTTTCTTTAGTTTAAAAAAGGAAACCATGCATTCAAATATTAGGCAATGGTAATCCATTTTAGAAGCAAATGGTTTCGCACCTGTTGGAGCTCATTTGCAACTTTCGACCAGGTCCAACATACCGTCACGCTTGATCATACCGCTACCTTCGTTTTTGATCAACCCTCGTGTCTTTTGTTTTGTTTTTTAATCCCAATGCAGTGTAAGATTGTTTTTCTTCTCAACATATTTTAAAATCGTCAAGTCTAATATCATCTGTTGTTTTGCGTCATGCTCTTCCTGGTTTATAACAGTTTCCCTGAGCACGACCGTGTTTGATAAAAGTTTCCTCCCTCCCTTAAATTAAAACTCCCTGCGTGCTTGAACACGCTTTAAATTCATCCTGGAGAATCAAACTGAGAGCGTAAATTCATGCATACCTGTGTCACGGCATTTGATTTGGTTCAAACTTCTCCACCAAGCCCAGTGTTTTGTGTTAGTAAACGCAGCTTCAGCTCGCAACACTGCTGCCTTCTTACTCATATGTGTGCGGCATGAATGAGCTACTGAGTGAAACCGGCACCAAAATTACATTTTTCCCAACGATCAGCCCTTGTTCACGTGAACTACCTGTATGGACCAATCACTGCTAGCTACAGGGGCATGCATGCACCCCATGCTGATCAATGGCATGTCACGTGACTGCAACGACTGGGGGTCAGTAGGCCATGTCTGGAGGCCCCACTGTGTTTTAAAAATATCTACGGCTTTTCCTCCCATAAACATGAACCCACTACCTTCTGCATGCTTTCACATTTATGACCAATGTAGCTTATTTTACTGTTCAGTGCATTAGTTATTCTGAGATTATTTCTTACTTGTGTTAAAATATGTTAATTGAGGCTGGAAATGCAAAGTAAAACTGTTTTCTAACTGATTGTTGCTTGGGGGCTTTTGTTGCTAATTTCTGTTTTATACCCATCGTTGCTGTCTACTTTTTCTGTTTTGTTTTTGTGACCAGTTATCTCACAATCCTGGTTTATTTTTCATAATTGTGGGTTTTTTTTTCTCGCAATTATGTTTTTTTTCCCACAATTCTAAGAGAAAAGTCAGAATTGCACAATATAAACTTGTGAGACATAATGTGAAGAAAAAAACTAAAAACGTTGCCAGAATCAAACTCAGAAAGGTCACAATTAGGAGAAAAAAGGATTTCATGTAAGTTAGAATGTATGTAGATTGAAAAAAAGGTACAAAGGCTTACTACCTTTTAACTACCTTTTGTACCTTTTTTTGTTTGAGACTGTATAAACTAACAATTGTGAGATAAAAGTATCAAATATTTTTTTAATTCCAATAAGAGATGTAGTCAGAATTCTGGCAGGAAAAGGAAAACTCACAGCTTTTCACTTGCATAAATCTAACATAAGTTTCCAACACGCCAATCACATGTAGATGGAATCAAAATGACATGCAAAAGCTAGAAAGAAAACCACAAAACCATCTGTCAACAGTGACACAGAATCTAGTATTTCATCTAATATATTTTCCTGTTAACATCACTGTGCATTACATGCAAGTCTATTTAGACAGTTAAATAAGGTATTTTGATAATTGTGTGCATCACCTTTATTAAGCAATGTTTTATTTATACATCTTTTCTCTTCCAGCAGCATGGATCATTTAGTCCAGTCAGCTGAGACTAGACCTCTATAATGTATTTCAAAAGCTCAGTTATCAGTCTCTTTGCTATTTGTTATCTTAATGCACCGGTCGATATTGTATAATTACAAAGCACTTTGCTTTTGGATATGCAGTCAATTAGAGGAACTTCATTCACTTTTTATTTCAAACTGAAAATTATTATTTTATTATTTTAAGGAACTTAGTATATCTTTAAAAATCTATTTATCTCTTGACATTTATGGCTAAAAATGTTTGCCATTTATGGCTAAAAATGTTTGGATAAGTCAATTTTTATATTTCTTTTAAACATTTATATTTATTATATTGTATACATTTTAATTTATAGTAGACTTTATTATTATTTCTTAGTTTAATATTTTTATATAATATGACCATAGTGTAAAAAATGTGCTTATTTCACATGATGAAAAAAGATGAACATTTTGAAACATCTGAATATCAGAAATGTACATGATAATATATCATTAAAAGCCAAGCAGAATAAAAAAAACTGTTCATCATGCAGGAGTCAGAATTATATTCAGTTTCGCACATCCTGATTTTGCCAAGTATGTGTCTGGTCAGCATATTTTGTTGACCCTGGGACAACATTTTAATGCATAAATATAGTCTTGATCATATATATATATATATATACACCTAAACCTACCCTAAAATCATATTTAATGATAGATGACTGACGCTGATGTACAAGCACTAAACACTGATTGTAAGCCTAAACTTCACAAAAACTGTTTCGGTTAATCACAATGTTGTTCCAGGGTTGACAAAGATGTTGACCCAGGGACATCTTGCACTTGGCAAAATCAGGTTAGCGATTCAGTTTCAGTGTGGAGTCATTGGGACACTGCGGTATACCTCATCCTACTGCTGCAGAAATCCATAGATAATTCCAGATACAGGAAACCCAACAATGTAACATTATATGGCCAAAAGTCATAGTCAGTAGAAAAGGAGAAGCTGTTTTAGGCACATGGGTTGTGAAATAGTGAACTTAAACCGATTGGAGAAGGTTAACTGGAGAACAGCTGTTGAGGCTTGTTCATTCCAAATCAATAGAAAGGACAACTGTACAAAAAGGTGGCAAAAAAAGAGTTCAAATGGAGGTCATATTGCTTAATGTTTGATCATCTATGAATAAAACAAAATGTGTATATACACAAAGTCTGGGGGAAAAAAATATATTTCTCTTGATTTATAATTACGCACCTCTTTCTGGCAAAAACATATACCTGACACTGATTTGAATAACAATAATTGGAAGTGTTGTGTTTGGAAAAGTATTTTCAAACATGTTTACAGCACTGGAAACTGGATGCTAAATGACAGCTGATATGACAGATATGCACAAAGGCAGTATTTGTACAGGGACTGCAGGGGGTCATTTGTGAACCTCTGTGTTTGACAGAGCAGAACAGAAATGAAGCAGCTGTAGAGCTTCCAGAGAACATGATTCATTCCTGTATATATTTAGCATTTTTCCACACAACATTATCAGAAATTAAGGGAAAAGATTAAGTAATTACTTCACAACTGTTAAAAAAGCATGTTCTATGTATGAATATGCATAGTATGAATATAATTAGGTTATACTGCATTCATGTTGACATTATTATATAAGCTACAGCGTGAGTCGCTTCACTACCATTATTTTCGGGTAATTATTTTGAATGCATAGATATAGATACTTTGACAGTATTTTACATTTTAGTATCTTAAACATTAAAAGAAACTCTTTGTAATGACTTACAAGTGACTTTTGTAAACAGTATCAGTGGATTGTTGATGGCATAAGAGTTACGTGATTCTCACGCAAACATTGTAGTTATGAAACAGGTATGAAACAAATACAACCTTAGATACCTGAGCTCAAAAACTGCCAGCGCTCATTCTGGGCTATTGTTAGCTTGGCAACCAAATATTTCTGAACAGCTGAGAAAAAGAACTCTGATCCCAGAAGGTCGTAACTTTCACTAGCCTAATATCTGGAAACAGATACTACTCTTTTGTTTTGTCAATATCGGATCAGTGATGGCTGAGTTGCCCAATCAGGGTCAAGGAAATGAGTAACAAGGTTTTTTATAAACAGCTGTTTATACATCCAAGACAAACTTTGAGTCATGACCTTGGATTTGATATGCTGATATGTTAAAATACAAACAGTTTACGTGCTTGACGAATCATACAACTATTGCATTTCTTCAAAATTCTATTTTGTTATCACAGTGTGAATCACATCTTATTTTACACAATGAAAGATGTTCTAGATGCACTGGTCCCTGCTAAAATATGTATTTGTTGGTGTAGGCCCTTGATTACCATTTGTATAGTATAACCACAAATAGGTAAATACTATGGTTAGTGTGAACCATGGGTAATATGTGGTTAAAATTGTACATAGGCTATATATATATATATGTGGCATTATTTGTAGTAATTAGTGTGGTTATTTTTCCTAAAACCATCAGCAATAATAGTAGGAATGTTTATTAATGTTTATTTTTATTATTATTTCGATTTCATATTATTGTTTTTGTATTTAAAATAGTTTTTGTTAACACGTGTGAATTACATATTTTACACATTGAAAAATGCACTGGTCCCTGCTAATACGTTTTTTTTTTCTTCTTCAGGAATAAATCATGGACAATAATAGCAGGAATGTTTATTACTACGGTAAATTGTTTTAATTTTATTTCAGATTTTTATTGCTAGGTACAGCTAGGTAGATTTGTTTATCTATTTCTACGAATTATATTTAGGACAATACGTTTCTATTCAAAATGTTTAATGTTTAATTGATAATTTCATGTATTTTGAGGATACAAAGCCGCCTATGAATTTTTGTTGGCGAAAATTGAGCTTACCATGGTGCACATAGCAAAAAAATTATTTTTCCGTTTTGGCCATTTGCAAGCGGAAGTTTTACTCTGACACTTCCCGGAAGTTCTCCCCGACTGTTTTCGCTGCCAGAGGGGGATTTGAGTGCGAAAATGGCGACGTCTCGTCGCACTTCCCAGCAGCAACAACAACAAAACTTATCCTCCCCACCAAGACCCGAGCCCAGTCCCCTCACTCCTCCAGAGTCACCCACAGACACCGGCGGCTCTGCGGCTGGCGGGGAGCCGGAAAGCACCGGGGATCCGGAGGTCGCTGCTGAAACCCCCGCTCCGCTACTCAGCTCCAGTAGCAGCAGCTCCAGCTCGAGCAGCGCTAGCTCATCTACCACCGGCGGGGGCAGTAGTGCGGGCTCCACTCCCGACTCCGGTAGTGCCAGTCCTGGAGGCAGCGTCTGCGGGACGAGTGGGGCTTTCAGGGAGCTGTTTGAGGCCTGCAGGAATGGGGACGTGTCTCGGGTGAAGAGGCTGGTAGATTCGGCCAATGTAAACGCAAAGGATATGGCCGGGCGCAAGTCCACCCCGCTACACTTCGCTGCAGGTAAATACAAATATGTTTGCGATCAATCTCGACCTGGAAAGCAGCCAGATAGACGGTTTAGGTCGCTAAATAAATAGTGAAATGGAGCTCGAGAGGGGTTTAAAGGAAAACGGGGACAAGGGGAATGAAGTAACTGTTAGAGTTTGGACAAGTTGGTCAACAGGACAATCATGCAACATCTAGTAGAAAGTTAACCACTCCGCGAGCTATATTGGTCTGCTCGTGTTTGTTTTCGTTTGATACGTTGCCGAAAGTGAATAAAGTTCAATATACAGCCTGAATGAACCGCAGTGGCCTGGGAGATGATTGATAAAAGTAATTTAATCTTATTAAAGTTAGTTTGTTAGTCGAATGTTCAAATGTAGTGTTTACTTGGGTTCTTATATTCGTACGATAAACTGAAACCCGACCATGGCATGTTACTTGGGATTCTCCACAGCTGTCAAAACATTTATACACAACATAAAATTAGTAAAAGTGTTTGGTGCTGAAGAAAAATACCTACTATAATAGTTTATTTTGGAAAAAAAATTATAAATACATCTAATCGCCACAATATTATATCCAGTGTTGGGAAGGTTACTTTGCAAATGTAACTGAGTTACAGATTACAAGTGCCCCTATGAAAGGTTTCTATTTTGGTTTTGGGAGTCCCCAACAGCAAAACCACCACAAAAAAAAAAAAGACTTTACAGCCACTTTTTAATTTGAAATCTGTTAAATATAGATTTAAAATTACAATATATAGTTTAAAAGTTATGATATTGTTTTTGAAATCAAATTTTGCATAGCTATGACCGGAAACACTGGCATCTAACAATTCTTTGGAAAAAAAATATTAATCTTAAAAAAAAATAAAGCATATACATAAACCCAAATAGAAAATAAATCAATTACCAGATTAGCATGTGCCCTATTCTGTGTAATAATTTCCTGAAACATTGATGTCTCATATTTTGAAGTAGCCAGTGCAATTTGGGAAAGAAATCAATCAAATATTTATGTGTGTGAAAATATTCAAATGTGACCCCCTTTGTAATTGCTATTATTTTCATAAGTAACCATAAATGAATTGAAAACAAATTCTGACTGATGCATGTTATTACGTTACATGTAACTATTTACTCCTTAAAACTGTTTATATCAACATTCTTCTGTTTCTGCAGTCAACCTGGAATGATCGAGGGGGTGTTACATTTTTCACAATAATAAAAGGTTAAAGGGATAGTTCACCCAAAAATGAAAATTTGATGTTTATTTGCTTACCCCCAGGGCATCCAAGATGTAG
>JAUCMS010000048.1:4235381-4254399 GCA_032357445.1 Enteromius radiatus
AGAATGATCGCGTGCGCGGCTTTAAAATGAGCTCGCGGCTCCCGTTTCTTCGCGTGTAGATCTGTTTTCCTCTCGCAAATGTGATTTACCGCACGCACCAGCAGACAGTAAAGCCGCTTCTTTGATTAGCGGTAAATCTCCATCAGCTGTTTTCAAAAGAAGTGTCAGTTAATGCACAGAGCCGTAGTAGCGCAAAAATGAATCGACTGTGAAACTGAACGGAATATTTGCGTAGCTTGTAGAGCCCGACCGTTAAAGGATTTTGAAGGCCGATACGGATACAAATATTTGTTGGTTTTAAAATATATATATCTGCCGATATTTTTATTTTTTTACATATCAGAAACGCGCAACAAAACATTAACAGATTTCCCTAAGATCAGTTATTTGTAGTTATTTATGAGTTTTAATTACTAGCTAATTACGCTTAACTCTTGGCTTTTTTAACAGCAGCAAAACTGGACATGATAGTCACAAATTTTGTCATACTTATTTGAGTTAAGAGAACTGATGGGGATGTTCTCTTAGTTTTTATTCAAGAAATGTATGTCTAGTGACCAACTCGCCATGAACACACTTCACCGATGATCTCACTCGCGGGTAACTGGTTCTCTCTGCCCGACACTGGCTGGATCAGCAGGTTGCAGGATGTGTGGCGTGTTATACACAAGTATTGCCGACAGGGATGGTGTAGAGTTCCCTCTGGTGGACAAACTATACAACGCCAACACTCATGAAATGATTGAAGGGTGTTTCGTCCGTTTTCATTTTATTATAATGAAATATTAATTTATCAGCTATTATAAATACCGATACCGATAGTTTGGAAAATGCCTAATATCAGCTGATAATATTGGCCTCTAGTAGCTTGTCCGTGATCAACGGCTCTGTTTATTAACTAAAAAGGCACTGTTCCCAGTGGAAAACCCCCCCCAAAAGTGAACCGTACCAAACCGTACCATGCCATGTAGTGGAAAAGCGCTGAACTATGTAAAGTCACCCGTTTCCTTTGCAACAAGGCTCTTTTATTTATTATACCAGAACAGTTGTATCTCACTGACATTTATGCTCCCTGAAAAGTATCAAAGTAAATACACAAATGAAACTAATGCATTGTTTTTGAATAAATTAGTAGATCCAGAAAAAAAGTAGCATTGTTTCATTGACGCTTCAGTATGTGTAAGCATGCAGACAACGTAGATGCAACTCGTATGGAGGGGGGCCACCTGGAGCGTAGAGGTTACAACATTGTCCCCTCGATGCCTGTCGCCTGATGGATAGGCAAGCTGTCATAAGCACGCCAACGAATTTTAATCACCCCATCGCCGTCATGCTTCCAACACTTCCAACCCTCTGTTCCCTCCCGCCCCACGGCAGCCCACAGCTCAAGTACTTTCATGACACCAGTGTATGCAAATGTGGTCTCTGTGGGGCCTTTAGTGCATACTAATTTGAATGGTTGATAGAGTTGATAGTAGCTGTATCTTCCCACTTACCTAAACTGTTTTCCTCAGCTCATGTTTTTCCGCATCAAACTCTGAGTCCTCCCTTGATGCAGTGGTGTATTTCACATGGGTTTAATGCTTGTCAAAACTGTGTTTTTCTGATGAGAAATGGATGACCTATGAGTCACCGGCATAGCAGTAGCATCATAATCATACTCGTGCAACGCAAGATCGCTCTCCTTTTTTTAGGTACAAGCTTCTTTGCCAGGATTCATGAAAATATCCAAATGAAACACCTACTTTAGAGATTTAACACTAGTGTTTTGAGAACGGCTTTCTTGTAAACCTTATGCTTTGTTGTATTAGCCGGTCCCAACATGATGGTCAGCTTTTTGTCAGTATTAATTTTATTATTATTTTTTTTTTTTACCAAGACTACATTTATTTGATCAAAAATACTGTTAATAATAATAAAATTCTATTTTAATGTATTTTATAATGTAATTTACTGCTGTGATGGAAAAACATAATTGTCAGCAGCCATTATTCGAGTCTTTAGTATATGGTGATTTGCTGTATAAGAAACATTTCTTATTATTTTCAGTGTTGAAAACAGTTGTGCTTCTGATTATGTTTATGGATATAATGACAAACATTTTAGGATTCTTTAGTGGCATAGTAGAACCTAGTAGAAAAGTTGAACAGAATTTATTTGTAATAAAAAAATTACAACTTTATTGTAATTTTTCGAACTTATTGGGATAAGTGTCTTGTCACACCCCTATTAAACAATGATCTACTTTAAATAGATTTTTCTTATTTCTAAATGTATTTATAATTTTTAAAAAATGTATATATTTGCGGCAGTGCTGTGATTAGAATGCAGTTCTTTAGCATTAGGGCTGTGCAATTAATCAAATTCATTAATTAACCAAATATTACTCGCAGTAAGAAGTGCAGGTTTGGAACAAAATAAGGGTCATCTTTAAGAAAACAATTGAAGAAAATGGTTGTGGAATGCAAAAATTGTGTGTGCTAATAAATCCCTGTTCTAATAAATGGAAAAACTGGGACCAGGTAACCCCAAAATCAAACGTACTATGCAAGTCTTCCAGAAGACAAATTAGTCAACTAGTTGATTTTGAAACCGTGTTGTTTTGCTCATCTCTAATTCCAAGCTTCAGAATGTTACCCAATGATTTTTAAAAGGATTCTTTGCAGCTCTTTTCTGATGCCCCAAAGATCTGTGCGATGAAACGTAGTGAGCGAGAGAAGTGTGGAAGTGTTACTGTGGAGGGTAGTGAAATAGACAGGGTGGGTAGAGGGAGGGGACACGTACGTTAGCTTGTGTACACGCGTACGTTGTTGTACAGAGAGAGAGAGAGGGGAGGATTGGAGACAGTTGATAGACGCTGCTCGCTCTAGGTACTCTGCGTTACTTGGGTCTCAATAGCCGAGCGTCTCTCTCCATCTCTGTTCCTTTCTCTCAGGGGGCCGTGGAGAGGATCGGAAGACATGCTTTGATATTCCTCTCTCATACACGAGTTCCTGTCACATGCCCGGAGTCGGACTCTTTCTTAGTAACATGGGCTTTTCTCCCCCGTCTCTCTGCAGTGTGTGTTTTTCCGTGCGGGCTGTTTTCGCTGCTGCTCCTGGCTCGCTGGTGTGCGATGTGTGTTTATGTCTGCACCATGCCGAGGCAAGCGCTTCCAGTCAGCGGCGTGAATGGCCCCAGCAGCACCCTCTGCCTTCCTGAGTTACGATACTGCTTGTGTTTCCCTTGCACAGTTCTGCTCCAGCACGGCGCCGATCCCAACATCCGCAACACCGACGGCAAGTCTGCCCTGGACCTGGCTGACCCGTCCGCTAAAGCTGTTCTCACCGGTGAGTGCTGCAACCCCGTCTTCTCCTCCTTTTGTCTTTCTTTCATCAGTGTTATTGTCTTCGGTCACTGCTGTCTGTTACTATGTCTGCACAGCTTTGAAATGGAGCAGCGGTGATATGCATCTGTATCTCCACGTTAGGTGTGTTTGTGTAAAGTGAGACTGTTGTTGTCCTTGAGCGCTTCTCTGCCTGTGTGCTCTCTCCGTGGTAGGGATGGGTGACTATATTGAATATCCAGGATTTATTCATGGGGAATTTAAAATAAAGATACATTGTGAGGATTTTCATGCGATGTGTTGTTAATAGTTTATTAATAGTTTTGCGTCAAACTTGGTGTCACGATTTTCGAATAGTAGAGCATAGTCTGAATAAGACTTGATACAACAATTTATGTTTGTATGTGAATATTTCCAATATTTGGAAATATATGTTGATAAGTATGACACTTTATTAATGATGTATTTGCCATATTTGGCAATTTTAAGATTATCATGTTGTCCGACAACAGTGTTGGACAACTTTTAGAATCTCCTTTTTATAAATTTGTATTAATATTGAACCAGCCTGCCACGACTTAGTAAAATCTCCACTGGTCACAATCTTTAATAATATATTCATGTCACTCACTTTATATTGTTCAGGGAGATGAGATTCATGTATAATCAGGCTCTACTGATCTATTACATGGTCCTCTTAGACGCATTCTGATTGTGTTTTCAGTTAGTTGCATCATTTCCTGTTTGGTAAATACATCAGTTACACAAGGGATGTAGAAAGCATTTCGTCAGCGGAGTAATTCTCCAAACTGACAATACGTTTTGCTGCCAACATTTATTATAATAGTAAAACTTCACTCTTCAGCTCTCGCAGAATCACTCAGGCGAACCACAGCAGCAATGATGCGTTATAAAACGTTCTGTTTCTGAAATCAATATAATCTTTATTGAAATGCATTGATACAACAGCTGGCCAAATTAGAATGTTCTGCATTTCTCACATTATGTATTCAGAAAATAATTGTGTAATTAAATATACATCAGTTCTCAGATGCAAAATCCAAAGTGTCAGAAGGTTTATTCAATTGGGGCTATTGAAGGTTATTTATTGGCCTTTGTTGTTCAACAGCTTTAACAGCTGTGGAACCTTTCCATCGCACAAAAGGTTTTTTAGGTTATTAAACACTAAGAAAAAAAAAGAGTTTTAAAAAAGAGTTTGACTAAAAGGTTATTTAGAGAACCCCCAGAATGCATTCTTGAAAATAAAGTTTCTTTATTTTATCCGGGTCACGGCATCCTTCTATGGGGCAGTGCACAGCACCATTCCAATGGCTGCCCACTGCTCTGGGTGTGTGTTCATGTTTTTTTCGTGTGCGTGGTTGTTCACATCTCACTGCTGTGTGTGTGCACTTGGATGGGTTAAATGCAGAGCACAAATTTCTAGTATGGGAAACCATACCTGGCCACATGTCACGTCCTTTTTCCTTTCCTTTCCATGCAACCTTTACATCACCCAAAAGGTTCTTTATAGTGAAATAAGGTACTGTAGATTATGTTCTCCACACACAAAAAAAAGTGGACTCTCCAGAAATTCTTTGGAGAACACAAATTATTGTTGTACACTCTTAAACATAAGTTCCACGAAGAACCAAGGAACGGTTTTTTATGGTGGAAAAATGTTCTGCAATGTTCTTCACTTTAAGAAAAAAACGCCAAAAAGCGCATGGTTCCAGGACATAGCAGGAAAAAAACCACACCCATCACCTCTGTCACTCACACCAGTGTGCTTATGTTATAGAATAACTCAATGCCATGCAAATATGGCAAGCATTCAAAATGATATGTACATTAGGAGATTTACCATGAAAATCTGTTTTTCGATCCACTTCTCTGTCTAACAAATCAGAAAAAAGGTATAAATGGCAGCTCCTGGTGTGAGTGACAGAGGTGATGGGTTTGGTTTTGTGTATATAAATAGAGCAGGAGGCAGAGCTCCAGCCTCTCGAGTATTTCAGATAATTGTTATAGATCCGCTTTTCCTGCCTGGCTACCTGACCCTGCCTGTAGAGCCTCCCATCATCTGTCTAGAAATATTGAAGAGCAGTATTCATTTCATTCTTAATCATGACTGGCTAGCACCATGACTGTATTGCACCAGACTACACAACGTACAGCTTTTCATTTTTTACCAACCTAGCTCCTAATTACTAACTGAAAAATTCACTTAGAAGCTGAGCAACATGGTCAGAGTTATTCACGTTTTTGTTTATTTGCTCGAGGCGAATTTCTCTCCTCTCACTTTCGTTCTGCTAATTTGAATGTTGCTTGCACAAATTACATTGCGAATTAGCCGATTTGCATCACGGTTGCCAAAAGGCGAGACGTGAGAGGTCTAATGCCGTCCAACCATCTGTAAGCATAGCTAGTTTTCCATCAAACAGCTTCAGAATGAACCTCCAGGTCATCAAGTCTGTCTTGTTACAGCTTAATGATCACGCATATTAACTTGTCCGGGTTGCTTCAGCTGTACGATTGACTATTTATTCCACGTTTCAAAAGACTGCAGTGCTATGTGAAGCTGCTTAATTTGTTCAAGCATCCTGTTTGGTTTTGTTGTTGAATGGAGGCTTTCCAATAATCAGTCTGTTGAGTGTAATTTAAAAATAGAGTTTGTACGTTTAAGTCAAGAGTTTTTTGTTGACTGTCGCAAGGAGCACAAATTGTAGCTACTAGCAATTTGGTTAGGGGGGTCGTTTAAACGGTGGCAGAAGTTTTTGTGCGGTCACCAGAGGGGTGCTTTGTGAACATTAGAGTTCTGATATTTGTTATTTATGAGGAAAGGGATCATTTGGTTCAAACATATCTCTGATTTGGTCTTGTGTTGTGGGTCTGGATAATGATAAAAAAAAAAAACAAGACACTGAAATAAAAAAATCATTCCCATCCTACTGCATAGGTAAAGAAATATCATCTTATTCTTCAGATATTAGGAGAATAATTGATGAATAAATTACTAAGTAATTTAAAAAGAATGCCTAATCATTACTTGGTGCAACACAAAAGTTTACAGTTAGTTGTATAGTTCTTTTTTTTAATTCTTGCTTTTATTCAGCAAGGACATTTTAAATTGTTCAAGAGTGACAGTTAATGCATTTATGTTTTATAAAGACTTTAATATCCTGTAAATGCTGTTGTTTTTAACGTTTGTTAACTCTTTAGATTAGGGAATATTTACTTTTAGTTTTTCCTCAAACTCCTAATTTGCTGCTCATTTATAGTAAATAAGGCTGTTATTTGTGATTACGTTTAGGTATGGCATAGAGTTAGGGGATCTAAAATATGATCATGAAGAACAATGCGTTAATGTGCTTTATAAGCACTAATAAGTAGCCAATATGCTAGTTACTCATTAGCATGCATATTACTGGTTAATGGTGTATAGTGGTCCCTAATCTAAAGCGTTAATTGAAAAGATATTGCCATCACGGGTAATTTTTCATGATATTACAATCTTTTAAATCAAATCAATTCATTTATCTTAATGTAATACATGGAAGACTATTTGCTCAAGCATCAAAAAGCTAGATTTTCTCAGCTGCACCTAATAATAGCATTCATTAGGGCTGTTTCAATGATTGTTATATAATTCTGAAACAGATTATTAGCTAATGTTGATTCATATAGTAAGGAAAGTCATTAGTATTCATTGCTTTATATGTTGTCTTCACAGATCTCTGGTTGAAAACGCTGGCTTTCAACGAATGCCAGGCTAGACAGTTTGATTCATGCCTATATTTGACACATAAATAGCACCCATGTGAAGCCAGCCTCTATGGAATGACAGCTTTTGTGGGACCTTGAGCTTGACTTTGATCATGTGGAAATGCCTCTTCCATCATATGTTGTCCTTACAAAGACAAAATGTTCCTTTAAGTTGCATTAGACACACTTGCACTGTAGCTTTTCGCGAAATGATTAATTACTACAGTATACTGCACACAGCGTTCCACGCTGATTCATTTTTGTGTTTCTGCAAGTATCTTTTTTCATTTATTTAAAGGCTAATGGTTTTATATAAATCATAAGCCATTTCATTCTGGCTATAACACTGATAGTTCAGATAAGGAAGCCGTTAGCTCAATTTTGAATGCGAATGTCTAATTTTATAATGTGTTTTTGAACCACACACTTTAGCTTGGGGTTTTAAGAGCATCTGCAATTTCTGTAGGCTAGTCTAAAAAAAAAAAAAAACCTAAAAAGTGCGTGAATTGCACAAAAAGTGCCAGTGCAGAACAGCAACTATTTCTGGCAGAACACTATCATCTTAAGTGCTGTTAAATGTATGTCCTGTAAAGGAATATTTTTACACCATATTTCTTCAAACGGCTTCCAGATAGAAGAGTTTAGAGAGAGTTTATATGTGATCTTTATGACTAATTCAACACTTTCTCCAATATGAGACACCGAAAGGGGAAATGTGAGACTTGATTGAAAAATTGTTAAAGGAACAGTCCACTTTTTTTGATAATGGGCTAATTTTTTAACTCCCTAAATGTTAAGCAGTTGAGTTTTACCATTTTGGAATCCATTCAGCCGATCTCTGGGTCTGGCGGTTGCACTTTTAGCGCAGCTTAGCATAGATCACTGAATCTGACGAGACGGTTAGCATCTCTCGCTCAAATATGACCAAAGAGTTTCAATATTTTTCCTATTTAAAACTCTTCTGTAGTTACATAATGTACTTACACTGACAGAAAATGAAAGGTTTTGATTTTCTAGGCCGATATGGCTAGGAACTATACTCTAATTCTGGCGTAGTAATCAAGGAACTTTGCTGCTGCAGAAGGCGCAATGATGCCTCATCAGTTCCTTGATTATTATGCCGGAATTAGAGTATAGTTCCTAGCCTTTTCATTTTCCGTCAGTCTTAGCACACAATGTAACTACAGAAAATTCAAGTAAAGATATTGATACTCTTTGGTCATTTTTGAGCATGATGCTAACGGCCTAATCAGATTCAATGATCTATGCTAAGCTACCGCCAGAACCGGAGATCGGCTGAATGGATTCAAAAATGGTTAAGTTAGGTGTAGATTTCATATGTAGGTTTACTTCCTAAATTAACCGTTAACTTAATCAGTTTAGTTTTGCCATTCTCAAATGTCAAAGTTCACCTCATCCTTGGTAATATATTGTAATTAGATGTGAGTATATTTCTCTATTGTTACAGGCTTGATGAATCCAATTTGCTCAGCTTGTTCATTTTCCAGAGATTAGTTCATAACACTTCAGAATGGAACAATCAAATAGCCGCTGGCGTATCATCCTCTTGCCATGTTAAACAGAACGCTGTTCATTTAGTTTTGCTTGATTGACTTTCAAGAGGTGCTATTCATTAAACCCGCTTCCCATGATAAAAACAAAGTTATTTTGAATCGATAGTTCAATTTGACAGACAAACAAAAATCCCTCTCCTTAAAGAGCGAATTCTGCGGTGAGGCATCTGAACGATGACTCTGACATTTATGTGTGTAATGGAAAGATGTTTGAAGTGCGAGTGCCCTCCAGCACAAAAACAGTGCAAGAAAGCAGAGTAAATGTTCTTATGAGATATAGACCTGAATCGGTAAGCTAGTGGACTGCTGCATGGCTTCAAAAAGCGCCCTTTTAACTTTTATTTCTCGCATGCTTTCAGTACGTCTTTCCCAGGAACTAGAACCTCTGTGCTTTTATATTGCTCACTATTGTGGGTTCTTTATTCTTTTTTTCTCTGTGTTTCTTTCCATCTAAAAATGGATTTATGTTGGTCATATTACTCTGAGAAATACAGTCTAAAATGGAAAATGTCAAGGGGAATACAAAGTCACTGAGGGCCTTGGATGGTGTTTTCTGAGGGAAGCAGTACTGGAACGTGGAGGGGGGGGGGGTATAGATAGAAGTAAGTTTGTTGATGCAAACTGTGGCATTTCCATAAATGGTAAATTATTTAGCTAAATTTTGTTTATCATATTTGTTTTTCACTGGAGCAACTATTAATCTTTTTTTACCCCAGTGAAGTCACTTACAAGCCTCACAGTGCATTGAATATCCATTTAGACTTTCATCATACCCAATCAATTTTTTTTTACATTCATGGTCTGCTTTGAAAGTTAATGTTTTTGTGAAGTTTTGTCTTAAAGCAGCGCACCCATGCCCTAGACAATCTTTGAAAACCCAGCATGAACATAACAGGATAACCCTTGTGTGTCATTTTTAAATATTTATAGGAAGGAGTAGGATATTTCCCAGCCAAACAAAGTCTTTTTAGTTGTTTACTTTCTTAATCTAATAGAAAAAAATAGTTCATTTGATATTCTTCCAACTTTTTTTTACCCTGGATGAGTTTAAAGTCTAATTTGAATGACCGCAGAGATTTTATTCATCACGTGTGTTACCCTAGGTGAATATGTGGGTATGCATAAATTTAAATACATTAGCATTCTTAAGCTATGACAGATCCAACTGTTGTCTCTCTTTATTGTATCAAAATGTCCCACTTGTGTTTTAGATTTATCTGACAAAAAAAAAACCCAAAGCGCAAGTTTTCCAGCCACCATCCATACGCAGTCTTTCTTTACAGTCTATCGGATTACACAGAATCAGTTGTGTAAATGTAGTCTGTTTTAATCTTGCGCGAGCCGAAACGAATGCTTCTGACCTTCAGCACCAAGAAAGTGAGGTTAAATCGCATTATAGCAAGTTTAATGAAGTGCCAATAGTCCCAGATCAGTCAGGTTATTGACGCTCCTGTGGACCTGTGTGCTCCATCCGGCTGACTGCATTCTCTCTAGAATCTGGTAATTCTGAATGTTCCCCCCCTTAGGAAATCATGCAGTGCTTTATAGATTAGTTCAGTTGTTTAAAGATTTAGCGAGACAGATGTTAATCATTTTCACTTGGCTTTTGCTGTTGCATTTTATATATTTATTCAGATAAATTAAATCAAGGAACCATTGCTTTTGCCTAACCTTGGGTTTACCGTAAGAAGCTTCAGTTCACTAAATTGAAGTATTATGTAGCTGTGTTATAATTATTTGTATTATTATTTTGAATCTTTTCATATAAATATAGTGAATATTAAATATATAGTGTATAAAGTTTTGGGATGAGTAAGATGGAGTTTGAGGTACAAACAATATAGATACACTCTTAAAAATATAGGTGCTCTAAAAGGTTCTCATCAGCAATGCAATAGGAGAGCCATTTTTGATTCCTCAAAGAACCAGTCAATCAATGGTTCTTTAAAGAACCTGATCTGAAGAACCTTCTTTCACCACAAAGAACATTTTTGGAAATGGAAAGGTTCTTCAGATGTTAAAGGTTCTTTATGGAACCATTTAGACAAAAAGGTTCTTCTATGGTGTTGTGAAGCACATTAATCTAGAGTAAATAAGAAAGTGATGTGTATATCTTGGGTTTTGAGGCTGGTCTTTCAGTTTTTAATTTTTTACTTTTGTTAAGGTACAATTAATTCATGTAAGCGTTCCAATAATAGATAATAGGAGTCCATAAAGGCTGCGTGATATAATTACAAAATGCTGTTTAAATGATGTTGTATATCGTGTCACACTGCAGTATTTGTCATCTTCCCAGAAGTATTTCATGTCAATTTCCCTCCCTGTACAACAGAGGGATAGATGCACTGTCACATAATTATCCGTCCACCTATCTCACAGCAGACAGCTTGACTGCTCATTACTCAGGATCCGGAGTATGAATGCAGAACACAATAAAGCAGAAATAGGCCTAGTTCTGCACCACTGCTTTATTTTGTCTTTGAGAACCTTCTGGTTCTTTGCATGATGTCTTGACGTCCAGCCTTGTCTTCACTTGGAGAGGACAGATGGCTGGGCCTGATGGCTGGTTTGAACTACTGCTTGGCATCACATAAACAACCTCAGCCATTTTTACAGCTTGTCAGGACATCATCTTTGTTCCACTGCTCTGCTGATGAGCACCAGGTAGGGCTGGGAGAGATGACGGTGGTGCATTGCAATGGCAGAAATGTCCCAACCAGTACTTTATGACCGCTCATTCAGCTGCTGTTTTCATCTCAAGTGTTATATAACGTGAAGCTGTTTTTGTACTGATGCCAGACTTATTATTAATTTGTTGTGAATAATCATACCTTTTGGTTTGCCTCCAAGTTCCAAAATAATCAAATTGAGATGCAGTAGCAGAAATGGGTGTTACCACATGATTATATAATATATAATACATTTTTGAGTTGAATATCCAGCAGAATAACTACATTGTGTTTGCTTCCTGTTTTGGTCATACCGCCCGGTCACACCACAAGGTTTAGTGAGAAGGTACAGACATGAAGTGAGTGAGAAGATTGCGCATTTCTTTTGCTTTTTGAGAGACAGAGCAGAACAAATTCCTTTGTTTGTGTTCTCACCATCCTGCTTTTAATTTCATCCAGCTCTCTTCATTTTCAGTTTTGAAATCCAAGATAAATCCGGTTTGATTGTTTTTCTTTTAGATATTTCCAGGCTTGCTTTTTTTATGGTTTGAGTTTTACTCTTCATTCGCCCGAGTTTGCTATCATGTTATTATAAACATATTTTTCCCAAAGTGAATTGAAAAATTCTCAGGCTGTTTTAAGAGCCTTGTGATATGTTGCAACACAAAAAATCTGTAATGCAAACATCTTGAAAAGGTCTCAGCACCAGAGTAAAGAGGGGTTGTTTGCTTAATCTATTCAGCATAATATCCTGCCTCTCCCCCGCTAGGATTTAAGAAGGAAAATAAAACTGGCTGCAGTTTTATTTGTAAGATTTACTTTTTCATTGCAGGCAGGCAGTCTCTTCCCAGTCAATTAGATCTAGCAATTGATCCATAGCTTGTGCCCTGCTGGGTGGGTCAGATAATCCCTTTTATCCTCTGCGTATGTCTGCCGCAAAGACCTTTCAGGTTGTGTTTGGTTATATTAAGAATTGTAAATCATGAACCTCTATGCCAAGTTGTAACCTCTGACCTGTCTGGAGCACAGAATGAAAAGTTCATAACAATTTCAGTGTTAGAATGGTAGTTAATTTCATAGTTCACCCAAAAAAAGTTAGTCTCGGATGTTATTTATTGATTAATTAAAACTTAATATAAAGTGAATTTGTTTATTTTTTGCACAAGGCACTACATCACTTTAATTATTTTGGTGTTATCAGAACACATAACACTTTTAAATCAACACAAATATTCACACTAAACTGAAGAGGGTTGTTGCTGGTATTTTGTTAACTTTACTGAAAAAAATCACTGCAAAAATGATTGAAAAAAAATACAAAAATACAGCAACTTAATAAAATTATTACAAAAAAAAAGGTCTTCTACTTCAAAACAAAATCTGTGTGATTTATCCTTTACACATTAGCTAGTCTAGTAGCTCATGAGGCATGCATGCTAGCAAAACACAGGTTAACTATATATTTGTCTTTGGCTAATCAGCAGTAAATTCGAGCCTTATTTGAGGCACTGGTAGTTTCATCTTTTGTTCATCACCAGCTCCACTCACCTCAGCACAAGCCAAGGAAAACACTGCTGGGAGGGGCTGCTGCTGCCTGCAGGTGTGTGTGTATATGATGGGGTGGGCGCTTTAGAACTCCTGACCTGATATTTAGATATACTATTCTTCAATAAATATATATGTTTGACAGGGAAGCTGTGCGCGAACAGGAATATATATTATTTTTCAAAAAAAAAAAAGAAAAGCACCCCAGAAAAAAGGGCACTTTCTCTCCAGGAATAAAAAGGGCAGGTGCTCAAGCCCCCTTTGATGCCTATGTGTGCACGTGCCTGGCAAGAAGTGTCCATTTATTTAAGGGATGTAAAGAAAAATATCAATAGAGTATTTTTTTTTTTAAGAACCTGGGCTTGGATTATTATTCCATTCAATTTATTTGGCTGCTGTTAAATTGGCAAAGGGAAACTTTTTGTCTGGCATGCTCTGTCTGCAATAGCAAATAGCATTTGTAGTTGATGGCATGTTTTTGATAATGGTAGAAAACACTTAAATAATATTTATTATAATACATCTGTATCAGAAAATCAATTCACCTTCACAGACTGTTGCAAGTGAAAGTCATAAATATCAATAATTTCCGAAAGCTGGCAGGAACCATTCTGAATTATTTGAAATGGTTCTGGAACCCTAGGCACTGGTGACTAGACCCAGATTTGAGGGAGTTCCTTCCTACCGGTTATAAATTGGGAATTTGGTGTGTGTCTCAGACTGAGACATATCTCATTGATCTGGGGCCATTTTTACCCAGGAGCTCAAGGACCAGCGTGAGATCTTTTTTCAGCCCACCTGTGGAGCTTCAGATCAAGGGAGTCTCTGTTTATCTCTGAATAATTAATGTTCTCCTGAATTATCCACTCCTGTCTGCAGTATACAGAGCACCCAGAAGCCCGGCAACAAAGGTCCTTGATTTCCAAATGTATTATTTTTTTGTTCTCTATACATTTTAACACAATGCAAAGAACTTGTTTTGTATGCGGCTCGACAGCATACTGCTTACAGCCACTCGCTTTCATTATGCTTAGATGCTTTGTGCAAAGACCCGATCATTTAGCTAAAAGGAAAATTGGAATTTTATAGCTCGACGGGTAAAGCAAGGCACTGAAGGTTGTGGGTTTGATTCCCAAGAAGCACGTTTACTAAAAGTATTTAACATGATGTTCGGTCTATTCTCACCTACTCTGATCATGTCTGAATATACTCTCCCAGCTCCATTTATACCATTTGTTTTGTTTTTTTTCCTCTGGTGTTTTACAGCGGTTAGATTTTCTTTGATAAAAAGCACATTTCCTGTGGCTCTCTTTAGGAAAAAAGAGGAAAACTCATTAATTTTTGCTGATAAAGCACCCAGAGGAGCTTCGATAATGGGAGTTCACAGAGCCATTTTACAAAGAGGGATATCTGAGGCAACATTAACTTCAATTAATTACTTAGCTTAATGGTCAGAGCTTGCTTGTGGGCGTATAAAGCTGATCAATCCTCTTCACTGGACACTGGACTGTTAAATCAGTGTAATCAGCCCCTCTGTCTTACTGGGCCAAACTGGTGTGTAATAAGTCTGAGTTGCCATTTTACTATTCCTATTAAGATTTTATCACCAAGCAGGCAAAACGGTCTACCTTTGTGTCCTAGCGGAAGTCTGCAAGAGCACTGCAGCAACATCTTTTTTGCAAGATGTGGAGAAGAATCGATCCACAGAACTGAGCTGTCTCTGATTCTGACTCTGAGATGGTTAAATAATATGGTTAATATGTTTTTTTCAAGGGTTATTTTAAATATTAGCAATATTTCATAATTTGAGATTTACAGCTTGACTGGGCATTATGCATAAAATGTACGTTTATAATTAATATTTTACATAGTTGAATGAATAACCTGTTTATTTGTAAGTCAGTGCAGACAGTTTTTATGCAGAACCACCTCTCTGCTGTTGCTGGAAAAATTGATGTCTTTAGGTGCCTAATGATTTCCACTTCTATTTTCCACATTTCAGATTTGCTTCTGTACCTAGATTTCTTGCGCTGCGATCTTTTATCTTCCTCTTATTGCAGATTCCTGTTAGATTAGCCCAGTTTAGGCTTATATGTGTGCAAAGTCTTATTGATCCTGACAGTACATGCTTGTGTAGCGCAGATCTCATTTGATGTCCAGATTAGCCAAGGTCAGTTATAGATCCACGAGGATATCAGTAACGTAAAGAAGCCCAGACTTGCCAGTTCACATTACCGTAACTCGCATACTGCAGTATTTCTTATCTTACATAAGGAAAACAGAGTTTACTGGCAGACTGTGATGTTGCACAAACTTTGATTTTCATTTGAAAGCCTTTCCAAGTTCTAGCAGCTAATTACCCACTGATCTGAAATCAGGTTCTTGTAGTGTTTACAGAAAGAACCAGTGGGAATGCTGTGTGTTTTTGCCCATTCGTGTCTATGTAAAATGAGAGAATTAAAGAGCGTTAGTGAGGCAGAGGCGTGCGTCGTGGGACTCACACTGCCCCCCTGTGGGTATGTCTCAGCGTGAGCTTTTGGACAAATATCAGGCTGACAAAACAAAAGGCTCACAGATTGCATCCTGCTGGTTCCCTTCGTCAGACTCTGTGCACAGCACTCCATCGGGTTGCTTTCATTTAGGGCTTCTTTTCCAGCAAAATCTGTTAGGTTGGTGTCAAACCAGCGGCTTCAGATAAAACGACGACACACAGATGTTCGGACCATAATTCGCTTGCTTTGCTTTTCTGTAATTCAGTGATTGAGGCCTTAAAAGCAAAGCCTTAAAATGAGACTTCTGTAGCCCTGCATACAAATGGCATCTCTTAAAGAAGTCATAACCTGGTAAGTGTTTACATTGTTATTATGATTAGCTCCCAGAGGGAGGTGCTGGTTCAGTTTCTTTGGCTCGCACTCGCCCTCAGACACACATACACACAGAGTCTGAAGCAGGAGCTCCGGCGTATTTGAGGGTGCCGGACACGTATTGGCCGTTCTGGGAAAGCTGCCTGTTTCCGGGCAGGTGCTGTTGGCTTCCCTGACAGTTCTGAGGAGCAACGAACAGATTAGCAAGCAGCGTAGAGCATATAGCCGGCCGGGCTTATGCAGGGAGGCTCCTTAAAGCCAGAAACATTAAATGGGTCCTCTGTGCACACCGCTCAGGATGCCTGCGGTATCAAGGCCAGATCGCCTTCGTACACCGGCACACAAAGCTGTCAGCAGTAAACAAGCTAAAACCAGACAGAAGAAGAAGCGGGGGCCGTGCAAACGAAGAGAAAGTCGGATCTGAATGGAAATGGCAGTGTAGGGGTTTAAGCCGAAAAGGTCATCATAGCTCACTTTCGCCTTTCAGTGTGTCTCCAGCAAATGATCTTTGAAGTATCATTGGCTCGTTTATTCAGGGAGATCAACTGAAACGCAAAAGCGACGTCAGAGTGTTGGTGTGGTGTGCGTTTTCTTTTATTTATTTTTTTTTTAATGACCCATTTTATTAAGGAAGATTTTCTGCACCTTCCTTCCACCCTCTCCTATTGCTTTATTCCTCATTTGGTGGGTTTTTCACTAAGTCCTTTCTTATACCCAGTATGAGGAGGATAAACCTCTTATTGCGGCAGGAACATAATCCCTTTTGCATGCCCACAGCGAAAGTATATTACACACCAGAAGTGGAGCAGATACATCTGTGACTGTGTAGGGCATCAGGAAACTCCCACGTCCCACAATCATAGTGAAAAAAAAGAAGCTTGAAACACTTTATTTGATATATTCAACCTGCTATCATGCAATTTCACTGGGTTTCAGAACCAGAAATGCGTAAAATCCAATATTCAGATTCAGTCTTATTCGGGGTCTTCGATGCTCAGAAATTACTGAACTGTTTGTTAAAATACCGTCTGTATTTTGGTGAAAACATTTTGTTTGGAGCCGTGGTGAAGTGTATGTAGCCTTGCTGCTGATGTGACCAAAGCAGGTTTGAGGCTGATACAGATACAGTTTCTCTTTTTTTATTTAGTTGGATCACCCAAAATTAAAAATTCTATGAATTACTCACCCTCATGTCGTTCCCTCATTTGCAAAAACATTTAGCCTACTGTTTTTAATTTTTTTTTTAAAAATGTGTTAAAAATCAGGAATGGCAGAGGATCCCCAAATCCAGGTGTGAAAAACGTGTTCCATCTTTCCCAAAAAGACTCATGGCTGTATTAGATAAAAAAAAAAATATCAAAAAAGATGTTTTTCTGTTCAATTAATTTGTGCAAATGGCTGCAATATAACAAAGAGTGAAAAATGTATAATATAATATATAAGGCTCATCAAATATGGTAAAGATGGAAGATCAACCTTACTTAACTGACACACAAGAACAAACCTCATTGGTTCTTGTGCATCGAGCAAGCATGTTGTTGAGCTTATGTATAAATGATAGAATCCTTAATACTTTGTGGAAATAAAACAAAAATAACATAATTTACTCTTCTCCCGTGAATTATGTCTTCTGCTATTTCAGAAAGTATCTCAACGCAGTGTAAGAAAGCTTGAACGTATTTGATGTAATCTGCATTGTTGACATTCTATTCTTTTAAATCCCACCCCTACAAACTAAAACCAAGGTGAATTCCCAATAAATGTAATGTTTTGGCAATAGTCCAATACAGTTTTCAACCTCTGTGTGAAGGTGTAATTCGAAATAGCCTGTAAATAAACTGCTAATGGACTTTCCAATTGGATATATTTTAAGGGCCACCCATTTTCACTTACTGTTAGATGCTCATGGCCCAGCAAGAGCTCCATCACTTTGTTCTCCTCTGTGACAAGCCTGCCCTCCATCCCTGACAGCTCATTGATTACCGTGGTGTGCTGCCTTTCGATCGGCTCCCTGATGAATTCTCGCAGCCCTGAGATCCTCCCTCCCGAGTTTTCATTTGTCTTTATTCACCAGAGCATTACTCAGAAGGGTTACCATGAGAACATGCAAATTCCACTGCGCAGTGTTGGCTGTCACCTATCCGTTTCCCTTTCTTTTGTGGGCAGCGTCTTTCCTGAAATGACAAATCAGCCCACACAGATAATGGCTCTGAAAACCCGACAATGAAAATCATCGGGAGATCAGACGTTTTGCCAATTGCTCTAGCTGATGTTTTCCTGTCCCATGATGGAGAAGAAAGTGATTCATCGTCCCAGGCTATCTGTTGCCCTTGGTCGCTATTATCACCGAGCTGTAATTGCCTGGTTTTACACATGGCTGAATGGCTGCCCGGCCTGCCTGTAATAAGACGGTAGGCAGAAATACAGAAGACATGGGGAGAAGAGAAACAATGAACAGAATAATGAGCTTAGTTATCAAACTCTCCAGATGCAGGATAAAACAACTGAAGAAGAGTGGGGGCCGCAGCACGTCCTGATTTGCTCTGTTTTTTTGAGTTCTCTTGAGAGATTTAGATTCTTATGATTGGCCCGGTTGAGTTTTTGCCAGTGATGCAATAGCATAGTCATAACGTTGGATCTAGAGATTTTTGCTAGTGTAGACCGATATCTCTAATTGTTGACTTGCTGTGAAATGGCAGTTCCTGTGGTGGGTAACCAGCAGTGATAGAGCGATATCGTCTAATTAACAGCCGTGTTAGCTCTCCCTTGTGTCCGTTCCGAAATCTACCAACAGCATTGTCAATGAATAATGCATAATGCACTTATTCGAGTGTTGAACTTTTGTAGTGGATAGAGTTTTGGGTAAATGTTTATTTTAATGTTTTTGAAAAGATTATTTTATGCACACCAATGCTCCATTAAAAATACAGTACTGAAAACAGTAATATTGTAAAATATTATTCCCAATTTCCAATATTTAAAAAATGTAATTTGTTCCTGTGTTGGCAAAGCCCAAATCTCAGCAGCTATTCAGTATTACATATTCCTTTAGTAATCATATATGGTTTGGAGCTTTAGTAACATTCCTTATTTTGTTGAAAACCACTGTGCTTAGTAGATTGGCTTAATGTTTTTTCATGATTTGTGATAAATAGAAAGTTCTAAACAAGCATAGCATTTATTTGAAATGTATACTGTCAGTTTTTTTTATTAATTAAATGCATCCTTGCTGAATTTTTTTTCTAAAAGTATTATATATTATATATAATATATATATAT
>JAUCMS010000048.1:4254499-4270750 GCA_032357445.1 Enteromius radiatus
ATTAATATTAAAAATATTTTTATTAGTATGAGATTAACATTTATATTTTATAATTGTTTTATATTTGTGTATGTTTTTTGCATCATTCAAGATGCAAGAGCTCTAATTTATTGAAAAATATGACTCTGGACCACAAAACCTGTGGTGTGGTGATAAGTGTAATTTTTTTGAAAATGTATGGTTTGTTATATATTTACAGTAGGAAATGCACGAAAATATCTTCATGGAACATGATCATAACTAAATTTATTTTTAACTTAATTTATATTTAAGTACACTGTAAAAAAAAATTCTGTAAAATTTACTGTAGAACAAATGGCAGCTGTCGGAATAAAACCATAAAAAATGGTAACAATATTTTTTTAGTTAAATTTACTGTAAAAATTTAAGTTCCATTTACAGTTAAATACCATAATTTCTGATAATAAAGCATAATAACTGATATAATGTTAATGTACCAACCAATTAAAGTAGTGAAATACACTGATAAGCACCAAATGCAGGTGGTGATGAGAGAGTCACATGAACCAAATCCCATCACTGCAGCCTTTAAATAGTAACATATATATAGAAGGTGCTCAGAGTCATTCACACAAGCACTAAACACCACCATGGTAAAAATTATTAAACAGATATATGCATACAATAAACATTAATTTAACAACATTATGTGTATCATACAACCCCAATAAACATAACTGATACAAAAAAAACCTAGGAAGAAGCGGTTATTTAAAATAAAAAAAAAACATTAAATTCAAACAAAATTTGAAATGCGATGCAGAGAATTCTGGGAATGTCAGTTTACAGTGTTTCCCTGTAAATTGAACAGGAATGTACCATTAACCGTTTTTTTTACTGTAGCATTTTTTACGCAGTGTTAAAATCACGGTCATTTTTTCCAGTGTATTTGTATACCTGGATAGAAAATAGTGGAATGAGGCTGCTTCCAATATGGCTTCCAGTGTGAGCTGACTTGCTCTAAATGGACTTTGATACGCCTCAGTTGCTATGCATTGAGCACCATTGACATGTATTGTTTAGCAAACCACACAGCGAACAACTGATATCCCAATATGAGGAAAAAACAATTTAAGATTCTATCCAAGCAGTACTAGAATCCTTCAGGGCTCTTTATGCCTGAGAAACGCACTTTCTTTGGTTAGCTTATTAGCTTCTGTGCTGCTTATTTACTTTAGTAAGCCATAGGCTTCCGAAGAAGCAATATTTCGAATTATGGTTATATTTAATTATGTTTTCCTGGTATTGAGGATTCGAAATGACTGTCTGAATGGAAGCGATACCTAAGGGCTCAAACCCTAAAACATTTTTCTCTTTAATGGCTCATTCAGGGTATGCCAAGGTTTTGATTGACAGCTAAATTCTCCGGTGTAGCCAGAGGAGAGGCAAGGGCTCAGCTGGATTGTTTTCCGTGGCTTAGGTTCCAATTCCCAGCACTCCGTTTGGCAGAAGGGATCCACTTCGCCGTCAGTAAACTGTGACCATGTCTCAGGTCTCTGATCTTTTAATGCCTAGTCCCAAGAACTTTCCATTTGGAGTCACTGATCCAAAACCGAAAGGGTTTTTTCACCGTGTTTATATAAATTGCAGCCCACAAAGCAATCATTTGAGTTGCAGGTCTTGTCAGAGGCATCATCAGTCTTTTGCTCTCGGCTGTGTGGTAGTGCACTTGGATCTCTTTTGCCCTAGAGTTGTGACTCATGAGTTATATTAACAGAAGGTGAACATTGCAGCTCCTCTCAATATGGTTTATTTCCTCAATCAGCTTTGGGAACGAGCTGCGCATTTGCCAGTTAATGGGAGGAATGAAGGAGTTTGCTGGTTAGTGCGAAGCTGTGGGCGCTTATCACGGCGTGCAGTGTAGGATGATGTTCCGACTGTATATTTAGTTTATATTTGTTATAAATGAGATTTATTTAGTTAATTGTGCTGCCTGAGATATGTTTTTCCAGTCTCTCTCACTTTCTCTTCAGTGGAAATGAAGCGTTAAGCTCTTTAATGGGTTGCAGAGTGACACAAACATTACCCATAAGGCCACTCCTGCCGTAAAATTCGCCACTTTGTGAAAACATGTAAATCTCTCTTAGATTTTTACAGCTAAAAAGCTGGTTAGAATGAGATAAATGAAGGGAAAAAATATGCAAATTATGTGCAAAAAAAAAACTTTGAAGGGAATTTATTTTATATCACAGCCGCATCTTTGTCTGACAGTGTGTTTATACAAACGTGTTAGTTCAGAGGCTCGTTCAGTGTCGCCTTTGAATAATTAAATGGGTGGAATTAATTTCATGGATTAATACAGCAGAAGTGAATTTAGCTCATATTTATGGTTGCAAATATGTGTGAAAAGTTGTTGCATTTTAGATCACTGCATATGGCACATCTAAACTGAATCTTATAGAAAGTTTCGTGCAGAAGTTATTATGCCCTAAAGACTCTATAAAGGGAAGTATGTATTTTTCTCCTCTTACACTTTCTTGCACTCTTTTCCACACACACACACACACACGCATGTGTACATGTTACGTAATATATGTATGCTGTGTATAATTATTATGTGTATATATATATATATATATATAAATATAAACATATGCACAATTATATTTAAGAAAATGTTGTTTATATATTAAAATAAAAACATATATGTATATATTATAAAATATAATAATATAAATATATAAATGTATAAACTTAAGTATTTTTAAAATATATACTGTATGTGTGTGTATTTATATATATATATATATATATATATACATAATAAATATACACAGTATGCATACCTATATAATGCAAACAAAACTTTTATTTTCAATTCAGTTGATCACGATTTATCATTCGACAGCATATATATAACTACTTGTACTGAATTTTAATAACCAGGATTTGTCACATCACTTACATATTATTGCTCTTTTGTTGGTTTGGCTGTTTCTGTTGTCCTCGTTTGTAAGTGGCTTTGCATATAACTGCTTAAAGTGTCACAGAAACCTTTCAGATAACCGTTTAACACTGATTTTCTTCCGAAAAGAGAAATTGAATAAGGAGGTTTTAAGACTCCTCTATGTTACGAAACACGTGTGCTGACGAACACGGTGTAGGAAGAGGAAATTAAGCTAATCTCCCAATGTTTATTTTGGCTCCAGAAAGAAAATTGTGTGGCGTAGCAAACAGGATTTGTCCTTCATTTCCCATCACATTTCAGCAAAAATGTGTTCGTCGAGGAGCCGTAGGCTTACGTGGAGAGCACCTTTACGATTCAACACCACCTACCTGTCCTGTTAGATCCTCTTTCTTTGAGTCTGCTAGGCAGGGGTCCAGTCGCCTTGACCACACATGCCAGTTCCCCCTAACCTCTCCTCACTCGCAGCCATGCACTACGCACACAACACCCTTCACAGCAAGAGACTGAAGTGCACTCTATCACTTTGCCAAGTGCACTTTATCAGTGTGTCAGCCCGGAAATCAAAGGCAGGTCATTTGTCCTCAGGCTGCGCATGTTTACTTTGAGTTGTTGCTCTTGCACCCACCCACACAAAAAAGAAACTGAAATTCAAGCAACCAATGTACTCCTGGTTCAGTCAGAGAGGCGATTAGACCTTGCTTCAGTGGCAGTGTTTGAAGAGGGAGGAAATGATCATTTGTGCACATCCTGAAGGGATAGACTAGTAGAGATACAACAACAGATAAAAACGGATAAATCCTTCAATGAATTTTACATGAACCATATGCTATTTTTCACAACTTTCTTTTTTGGGATTTTTTGTTTGTTTCAAATTGGATTTAATTTACAGTTTTCATTTGAAAGCTAAATTTGTATGAAGTACTTGAAGTAATTATGAGGCCTGATTTGAATAAAGAGGCTCTTCTTTAGTTATTTACACAAAAGAGATTTTTTTTTCCACTTATTTTGCTGTTAGTTTAGTTATTTAAAGTCCTTACAGGCATTTATTTGTTTGTAAATGTAGAAGAACAGTGATGTTGTAAAATATTATTGCAATTAAATTTTTTTTTATCTTACTTTTTTTTTTTTTTATGTGTGACCCTGGACTTCAAATCAAGGTCAGGTTTTGTATCACCTGAAAGCTGAATAAATAAGCTTTTGATGTATGGTTTGTTATTTGGCAGAGATATAACTATTTGAATATCTGCAATCTGAGGGTGCACCTTTAAAATCACTTTTGAAGTTGTCTAAGTAGCTTTGAAGTGATCGTGTCTACACTAGGAAATGTACAAACATGTATACATGGAACGAATCAGAAATTAATGTTTGTGGTAGGAATATGCAAAATATATCCATGGAACATGATCTTTATTTAATATCATAATGATTTTTGGCATAAAAGAAGAATAATTAATTATGACCCATACAATGATACAAATATACAGCGGCACTCATGATTTAGGCTTAGTTCACACTGCAGCTCAGATTGGATTTTTAGCTGGATTTTAGCTTTTATTTATTTATTTTTTTTCTTTTTGCGCTGTTGTTCACATTATCATGTAAATGCGACTGCCATCAGTCTCATGTGTGAACTGTATACGGCCCTGAAGTGACCTGCATGTGCAGAAGACAACACGACGTCAGACGCTGTACACTTTGTTTTCGTAAATAAAAATGGATTCTGCTCGTGTTAGCGTGTGTTTAGCGATTAAATCCGCAAGCACACTATCCTTCCACTGACCACCTATACGTCACAGTTGTCTGCCATTGTGATTTTAACCTTCTCGCCTCCAATAGAGAATTGTGATGTCTGTCGAATTTCAGTGATGAAAAAATCGCATGAAATGAGACATGGCAGTTCAGACCGGTAACTAAAAATTAAATTAAAAATTAATTAAAAATTAAAGTAATTAAAGTAATTAAAAATTAAATTAAAAAGTAATTAACTCCAAAAGTACAATTACAGTTTATCAGAAACTGTTCTAAAATGCTGATTTTGTGCTCTAGAAAAAATTTACCTAATTATCAGTTTTGAAAACATTTGTCCTTTTTAATATTTGATCAGGATTCTTTCAATAGAAAGTACAAAAGATTTTTTTTGTAACAGTGTAAAAATCCTTGACTTTCTTCGTTCTTTTGATCAATTTTATATATCTTTGCTGAATAAAAGTAATATTTAAAAATGCATGTCTACTGTGTGGTAAAACATAGGCATTGCTTTTCAGTCATATTTTACTAGGGTTTCATTTAGATCATATTAAAGCAGCCTGAACCATATGAGGTTAGTTTAAAAATTACTTCTGTTATTATATACTTGTATATCGTTTGGGGTCTCTGGGATGCCAGACAAAAATAGTACCTCATTCTCAAAATGAGTGTTGAGTGCAGCTTCCTCTGGTGTTAGGAGACTGTTGGATTATTGCTGCCGCTCTCATTTCTGCACCTTCTTAATGTTGAAATCCCTCATATTTGGCTTAGAATCTGTTAGAGTTGCTTCATAAAAGTGAGTGTTTGATACCGCAGCAAGATTTCTATATTCATTATTACCTGTTCTGTCCCTTTAAATTAAGAAGTGGGTGCAGTTTTAAAAACTGTATGCTATCGGTTATAATACATGGCTGTCAAAATATTTCAGAAATCTAATAGCAACATCACTGAACACAACTACCTAGCAACATTTCCGGACACTTTACTACTGGTGAGCATGTACTTCAGTTAATGTGTATATATTGATCATTTTTTATATTGTTAAATGTTTCTTTTTAGCATTTGGGTAAACATGCACATCCTTTTCATGCAGAGAGAGCATCTGACATCTGACTGCAACAGTATGACTAGACTAATAGTCTCTCTGATGCTGTTATGAAAGTTTGCTAAACTTGGCTGGCAGCTCGTTAATAGTCTCTAAAGTCGTGATATTTTCTGCCTCACCATCTGTGGTGTTTTCTTCTTTCTTTCTTTCTCTCTCTCTCTCTCTTTTTTTCCTTAAAGCTCTCCTTCCTGTCAATAATGTCACTTAGCGTTCTGGAGGTGATTTGTCCCGGGGACATTCGGTGGTTTAATACTGACTAAGCAAGAAAAACTCTCAGAATACCAGACCAGGACGTGACAAGATTTTACTCCTGCTTCATTTTGCCGTCGACAAGCGTCGCAGTTTCCATCTCTCATGGCATGCTTTAGATTGTAACGCACAGTGAAATTTATGATATCCATTAAACACGCTCTATAACTCTGGTCGTTTAGTCTATCTCTCCTGGTTTGCGCCAATCAACAGTCAGGCACCAAAAAGTCTTTAGAAATGGGGTGAAAACCCCCATTATATGTGCATGCAGTCGAGAATGAACACACGGCTAGCACCAAATGCATAAAAAATGTAACTTTCTTTATTAAAACAGTTACTCACTAGTGATGACAAATTTTATGATGGAATTGTGGACTAACAATAAACATTCATCAACCTAAGTTAATGGTAATCTTTTAAAATAAACATGTGTTATTGTTTATGCCTCTTTCAACAAATTATATTTTAGAATCTGAAATGTCTTTATAACCTTTATACCTTGTATAATTTATTCAGAGGTTGACAAAAAACAATAAGCCTTGATGCTGACATTAAAAAGCGAATAAATAAATAATAATGCCTGTTCCTTTGTTATACAGTATATTAATAAAATAGTGCTGTCGAACGATCAATTGTGATTAATTTAATCCAAAATAAAGGTTTTTGTTTACATAATATATGTATTTGTACTGTGTATATTTATTATGTAAACTGTATATATGTTATATATACTGTGTACTATGTAAACAAATACTTTTATTTTGGATGCAGTAAATTGCGATTAATCATTTGACAGAACTAATATAAAATGTAAAAGTATTGTAAAAGTGTATGTGAAAACATTTTACATAATAATACAGTAAAAGTGGTGTTCATTGCTAGTTAATAATATTTGGTGTTTACTAATTTTAATTGAATTGAACCTTATTTTAAGTGTTTAAGTGGTGTAGGGCATAGTTTTTTGTTCTTCACAATTTTTTCAAAATTCAATCATATTGTAATATCTTTGTGTAATATTCATCATTTAGCAACAAAACCAAATATATAGTCGTGGTTGATAGCCTTTTGTTGCACTATTGGCGTGCTGAGTTTGACTCCTGACTTTGAATCCCTATCTCTCTCCTGCTTCGCTTTCAGTTGGTTCTAATCTGTCCTGTCATTAAAAAAGGCAAGAAAAGAGGAATATAGACATAATTTTGTATTATTGTTTATTTTACAGAGAGACAGTGCATAATGCTTAAATTTAAGTGTAAGTTGGATCCGTAGTAAAAAATGGCAATAAATCAGTTCAGCAATAATATGTAGATGCTAAACAATCCAACTGTAATGTGGGTAGAAATGCATATTGTTCATAAAAACAATGCAAAATACAATTTCTTTACTGGCTATTGGCAAAAACATCATTTTAGACCCTGTGTGTTTTTGTGTTTTGTGAAGCGTGCTCTATTTGGATCTCTCAGCAGGGGGGTCGTCAGGCTCGGAGGTTGGAAACCTCACAACCGATGGCCTGACGAGCACACGGGGATGTAATGAGTCTTCCAGACCCTCTGTTTTCTGCTTTATTACCATCCTTCCCCACTCGTGATTCATAGCCTTTTGTTTACGCCTGCCACAAAACGGCAAACAAGCCCTGCTCGCAGCATTTAGTTTTAGCCATTTTGTTGTTTAAACACCCCCTACATGCAGCCCATATGTCATATCATCCACCTCTCCACAACGTTTTCACATGCCTTTCTGCTGCTTTTTCCGCTCCCTCCCTCATTGGCCATGTCGTTTTGCATCCTCCCCCCTTATTCCTCACTTCTCTTGTCTCCACAAGCCTCGGTAGAGAGAGCGAGCGAGAGAGAGAGAGCACATGTGGGGGTGGGGAGGAATCACAGCTGAATTAGTTGAGTCTCTGTGATTGGCCAAGAGGCTGGGTATTGTGGGTAAGGGGGGTGGGAGAGAGAGCAGGGCAGGCGGCATTTGTTTATTACATATCCCCCCCCCACCCCTTTCACTTATCTTGTGTTATCACGGCAACGGCTCCTCCTATACAAACATAAAATAGACAGTGGAGGGGAAGTATCAGGCTCACTGACTGTATACAAGGGGAGGGGGGTGTGTTTGTATGTATGTGTGTGTGCTATCTGTCTGCCTGAGAAAGAGAGCCATTTAATTTGTGGAGTGAACAGGGATATGCGTCAGTTCGTCCGTCGTATCCAAGACTCTGCCGATGCCGCGTCCACAATCTGCTCAGCGTCACGGTTTCATCAGGCGAGAGCGGTTGGTGCTCGGCGACACCACCACTACCACCACCAGAAGAAAGAAACAGGCAGAGAACGAGAGAAAAGCGAGGCAGCGCTGGTGCACTGATGCCTGTGCGCGCGTGTGTTTGAGCGCGTCTGTGTGGGGCTGCCGGCGGTCCGCTGCTCCTTAGTTACTCTGGCTTCTTGCTGCTGCTGTACGTCCTTCATCCTGTCTGCCTCTGACACCATGATTTTTTGTAATCACTTAGGCGAATACAAGAAGGACGAACTCCTGGAAGCTGCGAGGTGAGTACCTTTCCTCATCTCATTTCTCACTCTCCCATGATTCCATTCCCTTGTACTGTTTCCATAGTCACTGTTTTTCTTTTGTCTGTGCACATGGATGTAAATTAAGGCATATGTGTCAGAGAAGGTACTATCAAGGCCAGGGATTTCTGACACGTTGCGTTTGTATACATACGTTTGATGGCCTGGAGGAAGATTGAGAGTTTCCATTTAGCAGAAGAATGCTTTATTCCGTGTGGTGAATTCGGTTTTAATTGGTTTCCGAGCAATGCAGGTGAAACCACAGGAAGGAGACGTTGGAGCTACCTGTTGTCCGAGAAAACAACTCAGTTTCGCCAAACAGCTGGCCCATGGTGAAACCGAACTGCCTCTGGAAACATCCCATTCCAGCAGTCAATGCCTTCATCACAGAGAAAAGATGTACCTTTTCATACTCTGGCCTTCGTCTCCATTGGCTTTGCCCCCCTTTTTTATACCCCTGCCTTCAGGCACAGCCCGCAGCATGGATACAAATCAGGACTCTTGTTGTTTTAATGATCAAGAGAAAACCGAACTACAAAGGCCTTGTAATTCTCTCGACCGATCATTAGGAACACATACGATCACAGGGGGCTTCATTGTTGTGGAATTAAGTTGATCTCGGTCATCCCCCTCCCTCCCTATGAATTGAGAATTGTTTGTAGAGACTTGCGGAATGGAAGATGGACGCAGCCGATAGACAGACAAACAATTTGCAAGAAAGTCGGGTTTGACTTATGGCCTGCACTCCTCTAAGTGGTAATCTCCCAAAGACCAGGATGCATCTGCAAACGCATCAAGAAGATTGATGACACCCTCCCATTTCTCAGCCTCTCTTTCCAGTTGTAATCTCCCAGGCAGTCCTATTTTCCCATGTCGGTGGCAGAGTGTGCATTTAAATGAACGATCTTGTGTTGTTCAGTGAAGCCGGTTATCTGTAGTTACTGGCAAGAGGAGACCAGAGCAGCTACACAAACCTTAGGCCGCATGTCCACCAAAGCGTTTTTCCCAGCAGCCAGGAGCATGTTGAAGAGAGCTGAAGTATGTTTACCTTTTGAATAAAATGCTACGACTGCTTATGACTGTCACTTTTTTTAGTCTGCCAACCAATCACAGTGGAGTAGGGGCGGGACTACCGTCCATACTACGACTGAACAAAAATGGGGAAGTTAATATTGCTTGTCTCTGAGTATTTATGTCTTTACTAGATCAAATTGCCGGATTATTGTTATGAAATATAATTTCATTTGCAAAGCAATTACTTAAGCAAATATTCCATATAATAGCAACAGATTTTGCTCCAATTTCCCCCCGATTTTACCGTCTGAATAAGTCGGAGACTGAATAAAATCAGAGCCGTCCTGCAGATTGAAACTACCCGGAAAATTGGGTAGTGTATGATGGTCACAGACTTATTTTTTTTTTTTAGCTTCGGACTTTGATTCTATCCAGTCGGAGGATATCAAACATGTTTTGATTTTAAAACACATTTGTTCACATTTTGTTCAGTTTTAGAAGTCTGTTCAGATTTTAGAAGGCTATTCCAGCCTTTAATGGAAAAAAAAAACATTCTCTCAAGCATTTTCTGCCAGCTAAAATAGCTTTGGTGGACGCTGAGGAAAGTCGAAACAAGACGCTTCACAACCTGAAGTGCGGAGATGGAAATCTTGACACGTTCTGCTACATTGTTCTGCAGCTAATACGTCTCTTTGCCATTGTTCACTTTTTGATTAGAATGGCATCAGGCCTGGTTTTGGCCCCAGAAGGCAGGAGATTCTGCCCGTAGGTCTGGTACCTCTAACACTTGGTCACGCTTGGGCTGCTGGAGAGACGTAAAGGAGTTGCTGGCAGGTGCTGATGAGTCAGACCCCTGCAGGCCACAAGGCGGAAGCTCCAAGCTATGGCTGACTCCAATTACAGCGAAAACTTTATATAGGGTATCCGCAAGTGCCGCTCCTAGGCATGTGATAAATTTATATTGAAGATACACTGTCGGTTTACACTTACCACCAATAGATGCTGCTCATCTTATGTGCTCCTCCTCTTTTGGTTATGACTTTTATTCCCCCATGTCTCCTCTTACCCTTCACTCCTCATCTTCTCTGTGAAATTCACTGTGTTAGCTTGTTCTGTTTTTTACTGTTCCCCTCTGTTCTTTAAAAAAAAACTGCTGCTTTGCTTCAGGAGCGGAAATGAAGAGAAGCTCATGGCCCTGCTCACGCCGTTAAACGTCAACTGCCATGCCAGCGACGGTCGTAAGGTAAGAACATTCACTGTGCCATAAACATTTGACCGCTGCTGGTGAAAACTCCACAGAGCTGTTAATACGGTCTTTCTGACAAACTACCAAAATGGAGTCAAGGTAGATACCATATTTAATAAACATCTCTCTGTAGAGTTAATGACACTAGTCTTACTCAGCTTCTGTTCAGGGTTATTATAATTTGGAATTCTTTATATAAATGTATTTTGATTTTGATTTGATATTTAGTTTTTTAGGTTTAGTTTATTTAGGCTTAGTTTAGGCGTTTTTATGATTTTAAGGGTTTATGGTATAGCATGTATCAAAAACTAATACCAAAAAAATGACTTTGTTCTGCGATCCGTTTTGCTCTCATGAAAATGCGCTTTGTTTCAATTCAGTTCTATATAATTTCTTTATTTCTGTTAACGAGAGCTTTTTGCTTCATTTTCGCACTAACAGTTTATCTTTCCAACAAAAATAGAATTGATTCAATTCATTGCCTTCATTTGCATATTTAATTAAATATGGTGTCTACCAGGCTTCATTATGAGAAATGCGGCATCGCTCCCTTCCCCTTGCATTAGCTTATTTGCAGTTGAAAATAAGTTTAATGCATGTCATCATCATCAAATTACAAGTAAAAGTGAATGTGCAGGGTCTGGTTTAAAGCTGAAGCTAAGAAGCATCACTCTGAATTGTTATTTTAATTGGTTCATATTTAATCAAGTACATCAGTCAAGTAATTTATGTGGAACTGCCATTTAATTAGACTAGTTTGTGCTTTCGTTCTTGTGTAGGAAATTCAGGGCTCAACATTTCACTTATCAGAGTTTTAGGTTCAGAGAAATATTGCTTGCATTGGGTTTAAAGATTAAAGAAAACCCTCAGGTTTTTATGAATAAATACTACAGTTTAGTTGCAGCGAGAGTACAAGCCTAGACTTATTGTGTTTAATGTGAGCTTTAAATCAAGGTTTTTTGTTGTTGCATGATACATGTGGGCTAAGTGTGTTTTCAGATCTGATATATCCATTTTGAACAAGACTTGTATGAATTTTGTCAGCAGCACATGTACGAATGTGTACAATGACTTCTTCATCAATATGTGTCACAGAGGACAAGATAGGAGCAGTGAAATGGTTGCAGACGAGTCCTAATCTCTCAGTAAGATCAAGGGCTTGATTTAGAGGAATTACTCTCAGCCAGTTCTGCATGTAGTCCTCATGCATATTTATCAAATATTGACTGATTTCCCAAGCGTGCTACCCAAAATGTTTTGTTTTTTTTTCCTTTCTCTCTCTGCTTTGGTAAACATTTTGAGAAGAGTCTGTCTGCAGACATGCATTCTCATCTTATATGCACTGTCTGTGACATTACTGAAAAGTGTTTAACAAAGATCCCTGCCTTATTGCATAATTATTCAGCAGAATGTGGCAGTAATAATTTTATATTGTGAATGCAGTATATATAAGCACTCTGAAGGATACTGCAATGATTTACCCGCCCCCCCCAGTGCTAATCAGGCTTAACATATCACTGTCACTTGTGATTACAAGCTAAGACATTTTATTAAATCATTTTAAAGAAATTGCAGGACGGATTTCATTTTGTATGTCAGGTACCAATCCTCTAATTTCATAGATATTTTTAATACTTTATAACGTATAAATGTCTGCAAATTTGAATGCAACTTAACATAGGATTTGGCTTTTTTAAAATGTATTTTGCATAACTATAATAATATATATATATGCATATATTATGATATAATAATATATATTATGTGAACAAATCTGATTTTGAGATATGCGCTGCATATTTAAAAAAAACGTCTCTGTGCTGCTTACTGCCATTTATTTTGCAACATTTATAACACAACATGAATCTTGTCCTTTTGATCAAAATGTCGGCCATTTTACATTACGCTAAGCATCCACATTTTTTCTTTTTAAAACAGTCTAGATTGAAATTCATCCTTAAAGTTGTTTAACAAGGTCTCTATTCATCTTAAAACAGGTGAGTGGAGTAAAGGCTCACTGAGGATGTACCTGAGATTGGCTTTTATCGACCCAAGGGCTCATATCTTGCCTGTCTGTGTTAGCACCTCTAACAAAGTCTGATGCTCGTCACCTTAGTAATTTCAGATAGTTGGCTGTGTGAGATTCCATTAGTAAAGGGATTACAGTATTTAGATGCATCAGATCTGTACCCTCTCAAATGAATTTCAACGGATTCATCCCACTTGGCATTGCATTTCGTGTTTAATAGATTTTGGTTCATGATGCGTAAGAATTTTACAATCACCACGATGATGCTTATTCAAACACAAAGAGCTGGCGTGTGCATTATGCCCGGGATAATCTTTAGCTCTTTTGGACTTAATGAAAAAACGCTCTTTCTGCGTCCATCTGCTTTAGTTGGCTGTTTTGCTCTCCCAGGCAGCTTTATGGGTGTATAAAGATCAGTCTAAGCTAATGTCAATAGCAGCTTCTGCCTGAATCACGGAGATGCCACTGTCTTGCCTTTTGTTGCTTTCTTTGCTTCCGAATGGAGCCCTTGGTGCACTCGTTACTTCATTAGATGTAGAAAGACACCACAGGAAGAATAGAGCGTGTCAGGTCGCAGCGCTGGAATCCTTTGTTTGTTTGATGTAATCAGAGGATACCTTCTTCTGTACATCCACCGAGAGATGTTTCTCTGTTGTCGGCTTACCTAGTTTTATTCATCTCCGCTTTACAATAAAGAGAGAGACCTTGGGAGCGTGTTATTTAGAGCTCTGTCCCTTTAATTTCATAGCCAATTTCATCCACCTGATACTCTAGTCTCAACCATGAAAAGTGATTTGACTTACAGCGACCGCCAGCGCTGTTTAGAGACAGAGCCTTCCTCCACAAAACACCCCCGTCCTGTAACGCTGAGCAGATTTTAGCTGGACCCCCGCCAAACCCCCATATGGTTGAATTATGTATTCTGCGCTCAGACAGAGAAGCACTTCCTTGCTCTTCTGTCCACACATCTCTGTGCCAAACAGTGTGTGTTGTGGTTATACTCGATGTTCTGTAATATCTGGGGGTGTATCGGCTCAGATTTCTCATGGTTTGATTTTGGTTTTATGCTTTCAATCAGTAAATACTACAGGTGTTTTGGTTAAGGGTACCAATTAGTTCCAATTGAAGCTGTTCACAGTAACTTCATATTTTAGAACACCACCTGAGAGTGGCATTATTCTCTACATTTATTTTTCATAAAGCCCCTCTTATTACACCTTTACATGCATTAAATCATATCAAGTCAAGTAGGCTTTTATTGCCATTTCAACCATATACAGTTCAGTACACAGTGAAACGAAAGGTGCTACATGCATGCAAGAACATCATTTAACGACAAATTAAAAAATAAACAAGACAACATTTTTTAATTTAACCTAAAACTATCTATTTTCTATCCAAAAAAAGAGACAACCGTAGACAACAGATGACAAAGTGCACCTGCAAATGTAAACAAAGAGCTACAGATTGTGCAAAAACTGCAAAGAGCAGATCAGGTAGGAATTCTTTTAGCCTTCTCAGGAAGAAAATCCGTTGTTGGGCTTTCTTGTGCAGAGAGATATATATTGATACATGTATGTACAGAGAGAGAGAAAGTGAGAAAGCAAAAGGGCATGATTTTCTGAAGTAAATTTTTATATTTATCAAGTGACCAAGTATATATATAAATGCAAAAATGTCAGCAAAAATTGTTCTAAATATATAATTTTCTTTTCCTGCAGTACAAAAAAGAACATTTTTAATGAAATTATTTTATTTTCTTCCCACTAATGTAATGTTAGGCCTCTCTTAGTGATGTTCTGATATACTTTTCTTCCTGACTGCTTTCCAGCTTTAATGTTTACAGTTAGTAAAGTTGATAAAACTGTCCTCAGTGCTGCGTTTCATTTTATAGAGCTTTTCACAGTTGTTTCATGCTGCACAATTAACTAAGCTGGTTGGATTAGTTGTGTTTTTTTTTTGTTTTTTTTTGCTGCTTTCACTGAGAAGAGAAACCTGACCCTTGTGTTTTCTGTAAGCGAGAACACCATGCTGGTAAGGGAGGTCCACCAGATCCGCTGCAGCATATTGTCCATACTTGCACTGCAACTTGCTTCACAACGGTTGTCTTGATAAAGCGTAGTGCTTTAATATTCAAGCTGGTGCATGATAATGCTGTAGACTTCCTTCCCACTGAGCCTTAATTAGCCAAGATATCTCCATTCAAAATTATATCTTCCGCTCCACTCCACTGCCAGACATGAGCAACTTCTGTATGGATGGCAATGGCGTGACGCACTTTCACCCGCTCTCCATTACAAGTGAACCACTTTTCATTTCGTAATTATATGTTTGCCTCAGTGGCCATCACGCTCTGAGCCCTGGATGCTGTAACAGATGGCCTTGGGCCCTCAATTTATTGCTTGCTGTTTTCCACACACTTCACCTCTCTGGGGATTTTAGATTATACAGAACACATCATTCATAAAATAATATTGATTTAGTTGTTGTGTTTTTCTTTTCCTGTGTTCCCTTGCAGAAACCAAGCACATGAAAGCATTGTATAAAATAAGGTTGTCACGGGCAATATTTCAGTGGTCGATACGAATACAGTGAATTTCTCCAGGTAACAATTTCAAGTCCACAGCAATATTCAATAACAATTATTATGAAACTGCACTGCTTTGACATAATTACTTAAACTACAATTATGGAAAAACATGACTTTATTTAGTTAGTTTAGCACCATACAACAAAATCTCCACAACACAACAGAAACAAGCTGTGAAATAATGAAATTAGCACAACACAATGCAATGACAACAAACCGCAATACAATGGAATTAGTTAGAGCTGGGACAATACATAGATGCATCGTGAATTGAGAAATGATTCAGCATCGAATCAGAAAATTACATCGCGATTCTAAGCATAGATTTGAACATCGGAATGTGCCTCATGCTTTAGAAATAGCAGTTTCCAAATCCGTAAACCTAAAATAATCATTCATAAAATTCTAAAAGGTTAAAGCAAATTTCACATTGTTCACATTAATATTGCATCATATCTTGCGTGTGAAATTTCGGCTGAATGCACAAGCGCTCTTCAGTGCTCTTCTTCATAAGCGTTGATCGATCCAGAATCTATGTTTCATCCCAGCTTTAGAATTGGCACAACACAATGGAAAGAATCTGCAACAAAACGGAAACCAGTCACAATTGGGGATGGGTAACGAAACCCAGTATTTAATAAGTACTGGTAGGGGTGGGCGATATGGAAAAAATATCATATCACGATTTTTTCTGGGGAAATCACGATTCATGGTTTTTATCCCGATTCTTTTTCAAGTTGGTTTTTAAAGACTATTTTGCAAATTACAGAGATATGGCAAAAATATCA
>JAUCMS010000048.1:4279944-4311774 GCA_032357445.1 Enteromius radiatus
CAACAATATATGCTACATAACTCAGCAATAGAGCTTTGTATGCAGTAAAATCAAGATTTTTATTTATTTATTTATTTTTAAACCGCGGTAATACCGCATACCGCGCTATTGAGCCACCCATAAAAACCGCAAGGGAAATTTCGTAACCGCGACAGCCCTACTCTTAAATTATATTTCAGGATGTGTGATGGTGACTGAGATTAGAGGGAAAATAGTCTCTGATACTTACAAAGGCTGCATTTATTTATACGAAAATACAAGAAAAACAAATATGTGAAAATATTGTGAGATGACATTTTTCTAATATATTTTAACGTTTATTTTTTTCTAATGATTTCAAAGCAGATTTTCAGCTTTCACGTGGTCCTTCAGAAACATTCTAACATGCTGAAGTGCCAAAGAAAAAAAAGATTATTATCAATGTTTTCAATTTAATTTATATTTTAAATATATATATATATATATATATATATATATATATATGTATATTTTTTATAAACCCTTTAGCTGGAAGTGCTGACTCTACTAAACCATTTTATTTCATTCATTGTCATCTGTGCTTATTCCTGTTGGTGTTGTCAGTATGGAAACCTGCGTGTCAAGTTTGAGGAGGAGGGGCCGGGTGGAAAAAAAAAAAACGCTCTCCAATATTTTGAATTTGGACTGCAATACCTAGTTCAACCACTAGGTCAGTCCTACATACAGTACGTACAGCAACCTTCTGTTTTGTTCCAAGTGCACCACACTTGAAGTTGTCAACATGATGTAGTCTAAATGTTATAAAATATCTTGGCAGAAAAGATGCATGAACTACACCTACTTCTTGTATAGACTTGTCTTATACATATTATATGTTTATAAATAATACAAGGAAAATTCTTTCTCAAAAGTCAAGATAATTCAATATGATGGAAGGTAAAACACCAGTAAAAAGTTAAATGAAGTTCATCTCCCATCTTTTTTTTTTCTTATTCCACTGCCTGTGTCACATCTTTGGCACCTAGCGATACCAAAATGGCCCAGTGCCCCTTTTAGGATTGTTTGACAATATACATTGCAGAGTTTATGCATTCATACATTATTAGGTATTTAAAGCGAACAGATCTCTCTTTTTCAGAGATTTTTATTTTTGTTTACGTGTGATTACTCAAAAGTTAACACTGCTCCTCTTCTCTTCACAAACCCTGTTGGTGGTGCTGACTTAAGTGCGCAGTGATTTGGGTTAGTCTGCCCATTCAAATATAGCCTGCTAGTAAGACAAACACATTTTCATTTGAATGACCTGCACTCTCTTGCTTCAGGGTCTGCTGGCAAAAGGTCAACGCTGCCACATAGCTTTACTGTCGCTTTCTGTTTTGAAGCCGCTGTTCTGAATCGACACAGATCTTTGCTCTAGTTCACCTGTCTGCTGTTTCTGCCAGCACCAGAAAGACGTTATGAGACAGAGCCAAATGCACTGAGGGTACCCTTGAGTTGCATTATTTGTAAAATCCGTAAAAACAAAGCAAAAGCTCATTTTAGCATTCCACCGGCTTTAAACCGTGTCATAATGTTACGATCTGGAGTATGTAGGGGGTAATATTTCCAGCTGTACATCTTTTGGCAACACATTCATCTTAAATGATTCAATAGGAACAGCTCTCGAGTGAGACGACAGTTCTGTTGGTTTGTCGGGCTCTTAAAGAAATTGATGGAATATCTGTTCAAGAAGCATATTTAATAGCCTACGGTTAAACAGTTTTGCCTTTTTACTTTTTTTGTTTTGAGAGAATGTGTGCTCTCTGCAGGATGTGTCTTTCCTGTTAGTCCTGTTTGCTTTGGGTAGGGCAGACAGATTGGCAGGAGGGACCAAAGTGATTGAGTGTAGCCATGGCTACTGTATGACTGTGTCACCATGGTGATCCAGCCTCCTGACTTGTTATGTATGCAAGATTCAGGTTAAGAAAATCCTCAAATGAATACTTCCCACTAGGTAACATGAACTAGGGTGTTCCCCAAGGGTCAGTCTTGGGCATTCTTTTATTTACTGTAATGCTCTTTAGGAAGTAGTTAAAAGGGTGATATGATGTCGGATTAATTCATTTCAGTCTGTGGATGACCTTGATACTGTTCTAGAACTGTGGTGCCAAATGAGAATATAATCTTTCGTAGAATGGAAACTGATTTAGTCAGCAAGTAATCCTCATTTGAAGCAGACTTAATGGTATAGAAAACAATGGGTGAGTGTTCTTATTTATCATTATTTAAAATGGGTCAAATGTATATTTATGTTCTTAGGGAAATAGAATTCATTAGTTTACAGACGTGTTAGATTGGTTAACAGATGGTAAGCATGCAGTTTTTAATGGTGAACTACTAGGAATAGAAGCACCAGCTTGCATGTACTTTAAACATTAATATTAATGAAGTTGGAGACAGAAAGTTTTATTTATATTTACGTTTTTTAATGAAAACAAATAGATTAGTTTTTCTCCTGCTTTGTTCCAATGAACAAAGCCCCCCTCTTAAAAAAATAGTTTTTGAACTAATACAAATTCAGTGGACAAAAAAACGCAGTGTTGTGCCGCGTGATGAATCACGTAAACCAGCAGCACATGTGCGATCTCTGTCACAGCTGCCTGAAATGAGTTTTGGTTGAGTGCCACTGAATCAGTACCAACTCTTCTGTCAACTCAGCTCTAACTCCCTAGAGAGTAAAACGAATGATGGACTGCTTGCTCTGTTCGCATATCCTCTTTGTGTTGAAATCATGTCACTTCAGTCTGTCACAGTACAGTGCTGCCAATGTACATTGTGCTTGTACCAATGTCCCAAGTAATGTTAGAGGACAAAAGACGACTGTTACAGGGTGTGTCAGAATTACATTATGCTATCATTATGTCATTATTTGTTTTTGTTTGTTTTTGCTCTCTTTTGTTTTGATTCGTCATTCTGGCGACATTGTCTCTTAGTCGACATCTCAGAAAATGCTGGTAAGTTTTATCCTTTTTTTTTTTTTTTTCTTAGGTTACTTACGCTTATTTTAATTTCTGTTTGATTTTTATTTCCCCATTTGTTTGATTTTTCACATTGTGGTCATTTTTATTCTTTGCTCACACACTGCAGCTTTGTGAATACAGTGGATTGGGGTGAAAGTGTTAGAGGGTAAACCCTGGCGTGAAAGGATGCTTAGTGCACCACCTGCTTGATAAATTAAATATACTTCCTCTACCATTAGAGCTTTCCACCCCTCCATTCACATATTCACTCAGTTTGTTTCTCGTCTTTTACAACTTCAAACACCCAGGCGTGCATTCCTACGAAAGCTCGTCACTGCATATATTGTTATCATTATTTTGCAATTGAAGGGCACAATTCAAAGTTTTCCAATTTCATCTAGATTGATTTCTCATTGTTTTGTGCATTTTCAGCTGTATGGTGAATGATCCGTGCTTACCGCAGGAGACTGTGCGGGGAACACATGGAGCTTGCGCATTGTGCTTTGCTCGCATCAATACGTCGCTGTAATGGTTTACGACTGTATGGCTTGTCGCATTTCATTGGAGACTTTTCTTGTTATTTGATTTTGTTTGTGCCACCTGATCTTCATTTTGTTTGATTGTTTTCGACTGGCTTGTTGATTTTCTTTTTTTGTTTGGTTTGTGTTCATGAATGCAGAATGCATGATTTACTTGATGTCTGAAGTTAAGAAATTGATTAGCTTCTCATTTGAACTGTTTAATATTTGTGCTGTCAGACTTCCTTTTAATTTTAAAATCTTGTCTTGTTTCATTTTTGTTGGCTTGAAACAAATATCAGCTTCTGTCTTTAATTAGCTCTCGTAACAAATACCGTTTGTCAAACAATCATCAGAATTCGGGGGAAGTGAGTTTTTGCAACTATCATGCTGTGCTGAGGGAACTGTTATACCCCGCTGTGTGCTGTGGTACATAGATACATGGTGTTGGAATACCTTCATTTTTATGTTAGCCTTCATTTCAATATTTAAACTCTATATCATTCTCAGTAAGACAGTAGAACTTGAGTTAGACTGTCAGGTGGGTTTACAGGCCTCAGGCCTGCAATGAAGTGTGACTTCCTTATGGCAAAATTCAGTCATCTTTCTAGAGAAGAAGCAGCTCACTACGAGTTTTTCCTTACATGTTTGACAAACCAAGACCTCTATTGGTCCCTAGGCAGCCAATTGTAGAATAAAAGTCTACGCTAATACTTTTTCAAGAGATATAAAGAGGAGAAAGGTGGGTTTTGGCACACGGAGGGGTGCGTTGTCATCATGGCTTCGCTGAAACTGTGTACATAACTGTTTAAAAGTTTGAGGTCATTAATATATATATATATATATGTGTGTGGTTTTTTTTTTTTTAATGTTCTCAATAGAATGATATTCACTTAGGGTCACCAAGGCTACATTTATTTGATTGTATTTATAATTAGCAGTAATATTGTGAAATATTATTACAATTTGCTTTTGGTTTTAATGTTTAAAATACAACTTATTCCTAAATAAATATATACAAATCTTACTGACCCAAACTTTGAAGCAATAGAGTACTTCTTACAGTTTTGTTATAACTGTTTCCTCTTTTCTTTCTTTGTAGTCCACTCCATTGCACCTGGCAGCCGGATACAACCGAGTTCGAATAGTACAGCTTCTCCTTCAACATGGCGCTGATGTTCACGCTAAAGATAAAGGGTAGGTCTTTATGAGCTCTTTCACTTTTTTTTCACCCTGGTAAATGCATTGGTTCCTTAGCCTTTCTTTGGCCATATATTTATTAAATGAAAGCACATTTTTGGTGTAAATGATTTTGTGTGTGTGTGTTTTATTCTTGCAATTCCTAGTGGTCTTGTTCCTCTACACAACGCCTGCTCATATGGACACTATGAGGTCACAGAGCTACTGCTAAAGGTAAGGACAAAAACCTGAATGGGTGTGAATGTATAATTTAGTGTGACCTGTGTGGAAGACAAACATCAAGCAGCTTGCCCTAACCAGGCCTAATTCAATGAAGCATTGATTCAAAATCCTGCTCAACCTAATATATATTTTAAATTTTCAATGCAATGCTGTGTTTTGGGAACCACTGTAGATAAAATGATTACTCAGTTATTATAGACTATTATATTATAGATTTAGAATGTTTTTTTTTATGACAAATTCAGTGTATGTCCTGTATACTGCTTCAATCTGCAGTGCATATCCTGTCAGAGTGTACAACTTCCCATGGAGCCCGAAGTTCCACAGAGTATGGCCTTTAAGCCCAGCTTCCTTTATTTACAAAGCTGTTATATGGAACACTATGTTCACGGTGTGTTCTCCCATTGCTCAGTGTGTCAACAGAGCCCTGCAGAGTGGCCAATCTGTCTCTACAACAATGTTTGGAGTTTGATACACAGCAGAACAGAGCATTCTCGTCCTCACGAGAGCTTATCACAATATCAGTAGCTCCGCAGATCTCCTTAAGCCCCCTCAATCATTATATTCAATTAAACCTGATAATTATATGATCAGAAAGACAATTAAGAATCCTCTTATCATGCACAGATGCATTGTGAACACCTGACGTTATCTTGATGTTCCTGAGTTCCTAAGGAGCTTTTGTTTCACTCCACTTATTTGCAGCTCAAAAGAATCTTATTCTGTTCACCCTCATGTTACGAAACACAAAAGGAGAAATCGTATGGTCATTTTCCAGAATGAAAGTGTATGGTGACCAGGTTCTGTTTCAAAGCTATCCATTAGATCTTTGTAAGGAAAATCCTCTTAAATCTCATTCATGTTCACCTTATGTTTGAAAATGGCCAATCAAGACGTGTCACATCAGATGTTACTGGTTTTTATGTTTAAAAGGGGCATGTACTTCTTGTCTGATCTTTTATTTAGCATTTGATGGTAAAGATTTTTTAGAAGATCTGTCCATTTAATCGTTTTGTACTGTTTACTCCTTGCCTCTGAGTGCAAGTTGATGTCTCCGTTTTGGAAAACTGCCATTTTCTAAAAATGTGTTCGATATTCTTTTCCCTCAGTGCTATTAACTTGGCTTCTGGGGCATAGCAGACTCCCTAATAGATAGAAATTCTTAATCTATGCTGAAACTGCTCTAACTGCTCAAGTGGAACCGCATAAAGTTCTTGATGTATTTGAAAATGAATCAGGGCCGACAGAGTTGGCGCCATCCTTTCCGTGTGATCTCACCATGAATGTTTTTTTTTTGTAGCATGGGGCGTGCGTTAATGCCATGGACCTCTGGCAGTTCACCCCTTTGCACGAGGCTGCCTCCAAGAATCGCGTGGAGGTCTGTTCCCTGCTGCTGAGTCACGGAGCCGATCCCACACTGGTCAACTGCCATGGGAAGAGCGCGGTGGACATGGCCCCGACCCCAGAACTCAAAGAGAGGCTCACATGTAAGTTTATATTGCATATATCGCCTTATAAAACAGCCTTGTTACTTACTGCTTAAGAGTGACTTAAAGACAGCATGCTGGGATCTACCACCATTGCTCAGCATAAGTGGCATCAAAGCCCACAAAACTCGTCTTGCTTGTTCACCTTGCAAGTGTAAGTGAGCTAGACACGACTTGGCTCTGATTGTTCCTGCCACATTCTCACTGGCACCGAGACAGACACATCAAGGTTTAGAGAAAGACGCCTTTAAACGTACAATATTCTCGTTCTGCATTATTCAAACGCAGTGGAGGCTGAGCTCCAGTCTGCTGATGAGGTTGGCAGGCGATGTCGTTATATATTTTGCCTGTGAATTCACCATCTGGCTTCTCTCAGTGTGTAGTAGAGTGATGTAGTTTTGACTAAAACTTTACACAATTTGCTGTGTAAAGATTTTCCTTCATGTAGAATTAGTTTTTGAGCTTGTTCTGCGGGTATGTTAGAATGCAAACTCTTGATGTAATATTATTCACTTTTGATAGTGTCTGGTAAATGATAAATGAAAAAATATGAAATAAATAAATGAAAAAGTGAATCAAGTCTAATAATATTTCTATAATTACTAAATTAATATATTAAATACATTAATAAAGTACAATATTTAGTTCAGTTCTCAGTTAAATATCTTCTGTATTCCTGATGTGTGTTTGGTGATATGCAAAGCTTGATGCTTAACAATTTTACAAATTTGTCTGAAACTGCTCAGTATTAATTTACTTGCTTAAAAAAGCAGTATTGAAATAATGATTGAAAAATGAATTACAAAATATATTGGTTTTACATGATTTCTTTAAGATGCATTTTGTCGTTATAATGGATATTCATTTTAAGATTGGCTAAAGATTGTTTTTGCAGATTAATGATTTAATTGTTGTAATTGCAATGTTTTGATGAAAATCAACATGACCAAGATTACCTCAGCCATCCTCATTCAGTGCAACAGCTTTCATATAGATGGAATAATGTTCTCTCTTTGCTGTTCTTCTGAGCAGAAGCATAACAAATTGAATGCGCAAAATTCATCCAATGAGGTCAGATGATTCAGTCATACATTTTAGATATCCTAACTCAAATTTTTGCTGCCTTAAAGTCAGATTCCATTGTAGCTGTGAAGCTTCAATTACTTTTTTCACACTTTGTCTTGATGAATTATGTCTACCTACGGCTTCTGTCAGAACGTCTTGGATCACCTCTCTAAATATCCTTTTCTTCCTCTGGTGCAGACGAGTTTAAGGGACACTCTCTTCTTCAGGCAGCACGGGAAGCAGACATGACCAAGGTGAAGAAAACCCTAGCTTTGGAGATCATCAACTTCAAGCACCCGCAGACACACGAAACGGCAATGGTGAGCCCCTGCTGATTCACTTCAAAGCTCACCAGCTGAGACATCAGGTTGAAAGCAGATGTTAAAGGGATAGTGCAAAAATATAATTTCTTAATTTACTCACCTTCATATCATTCCATACCTGTATGATTTAGTTTTTTTCCTCCTTAAAGGGATAGTTCACCCAAAAATTTAAATTCTGTCAATAATTACTCACCATCATGTCGTTTGAATTTGCTGTGAACTGTGACACTTACAAGACCTCTGTCCTGTGTTTCAGCACTGTGCTGTGGCCTCACCTCACCCTAAACGAAAACAGGTCACTGAACTGCTGCTACGAAAAGGTGCCAATGTCAATGAGAAGAACAAAGAGTGAGTGAATGGGAAAATCATGTGTTTATCAAATGGCATCTGGTTATAATCGACGCTAAGGTCATCTCCTTCTTTTGTGTGCAGCTTCATGACTCCTCTCCATGTGGCAGCAGAACGGGCACACAATGACATCATGGAGGTTCTGCAGAAACATGGGGCGAAGGTACACATCTGCTCCACATACCTGCATGTGCTCTCGAGTGCCTACAGAGCTGCGACACACAAACACACATTTACACACCTGACACTTCGCTTCATATAGTCAGCCTTAAAGGAATAGCGTACTGAAAAATTGTCATTATTTACCCATTGCAGACCTGTATTCTGTTTTTGCGTGAGGAAAAGAGTTTTCTCTTGCTATATAACACATCAGGTCAAAGAGAGGAAGTTAGCCAGTTAAAAATAGCTTATGATTGGTGTTGGTGCAAGACCATTGACTGATACCATAAGTGGTGTACTGGCAAGAAATACAACTCTACAAGTGTAGGATATGGCCCCACTACAAAAACACAGCATCTTTTTTTTTCTGTTCTCACCTGAGCTGAGAAAAATCAGTTCAGTGGAGCAGTAGTTCTGTCACATCTACTGTTGTGTGCTGTTGAGTCATCACCATTCCTTCTATAAGAGGAAAAGAATGAAGAATGAGCATTGCCAACTCTGCACTTTTTTTTTGTCTGAGTAATTTGCCTGCTTATCAGTGGTTAAGATAATTGGCTTTGAGATGGAAGAGCTCATCATCAGTATGGAAGTGTTTATATGCTAACATCTTCCCAATTAACTGCCAAAACATTCATCACTCCGTTTACTTTAGCAGATTGGTCTCTTACTTGCGTTAGGAATCACAAACTTATTCTGAGTCAGTATATTTTTTTGTAGAATTGGTTTTATTTATTTAAAAATAGTTAAATCACTAGAATTTTAGGACGTTTGTTTTCTTTATTTTTTTCTTGCATTCTTCCACTAATGCAGATGAAACTGCACATGAATTATGCAAAACATCAGAGCAAATCTGGCAATCGATTCATGTTGTTTTGTCAGATATGCACAAGAATGAAAACATAATTTGGCTGGTTTATTGTTTCCCATAATTAATTATGTAACAATTTGGTGTGCATACAGGAATGTTGTCTTCTGCATTTCTTACACAGACCTGGTATATTTGACATCCCTCACAGACAAACTAAATCCAAACTACTGGTTTAGAAAAGATAATGACGAAAGCACAGATGCTAGATTAAATAAATTTAAAAACATGAATCGTTTCCGAGCTCTTTTGAGAATTGTATTGCCTAAAACTATTTAGATTCTTATTTGTTTTTCTGATCTAGTCTGAAATGACCTAATTTCACAACAGACTGCTGAGGAATTTCAATGTATTTTATATATTCTCTACTGTTTAAAAGTTTGGGATCAGTAAAATAATACATGTTTTCAGCAAGGATGTGTTAAATTGATCAGAAGTGACATTTATAATGTTCTTTCGAACAATCTGTTCATATAATAACCATGAAAAATGCAGTGGTTTCCACAAAAGGATTAACTAGCACAACAATTTTCCGCTGTGATGATAATAAGAAATGTTTCTTTAGCACCAAATCAGCTTATTAGAATGGTTTCTGGATCATGTGATTATGTAGTAGTAATGGCTTTGCCTTCAAAGGAGTAGTTATTATATTTAGCAGTATTATTGTTTTTACTGTTTTTTTTTCTTTTTATTTTAAAGCTGTCTATGGTGAGGCATCTCTGTTTCTGTAAAACTTTTTTTAACATACATCTTACATTTTTGTAAGGAAGGAAGTGTCAAATTTTTCCGGTGAAAGTGAATAGGTACAGAACCTGCTTCCTCGGTCTCAGAGCTGGACTGTGTCAGAGAAACTGGAGGACGTTTACGAGCTACATCAGTCATGTCATTACCTCTCCAGAGCAGAGAGGGGTAAAAGACTTCCAAATCAATGGAGCTCTTTCAGAGATCCAAATCAGATAAGCATTGACTAACTGATCAGACATTCAGCTACAGCTTTGGCTGAGAGCATCAGGGCTGAAACCAGGGGAGCCGATACTCCTGTAAATAATCTCATCCACAGTCTGCCGTCTTTGTTCGAGCCGAGAGTGTATCTAAAGGGCCTCCCCGTTCATCAAACTTGCGTGTCCTACTTTCACGCAAGGTTGTATTATCCAGAGGTCCTCTTCATTGATGCCGTGTGGCTCTTTTATGCTTCCTGGAGCAGCTTGATTTTCAAAGCCGACCTCCCTTGTGCTCGCATCCCAGCTCTACTGCATGATAAAGAAATGGAGTAGGAGCGGCCGTAGCCAGAATTCCATCATTCAATCATCAGCCAGCATCCATCTGTTGCGGTACGACCCCTCAGAAACGCATCCGATCGTTAACTGGTGTTGCGACCCAGCTCGCTGCCAAACTTCAGCGGCCTGACTTAAGTGACATTAATGGACTGGATAATTAGTCAGGCTGGAGGTTCAAAGACAAGAGGCTATTGTAGCTAGTGTGTGTTTATAGACCACGTGTGAAGCAGTAAACAGATGGCGCAGAAGCATTGTGTTAATAAGAAGAGCAGGAAGCATGAAGAATAAAGCTGTCTAAAGTAAACACGGTTACTGAGAAAATCAGCTGATGGTGGAAGCTGCTTATTAGCTGAAGATCTAGACTGATATGTGTAGCTTTGTTCAAATTGACAGGAAAATATGTTTTTGGTAAAGACTGTACAACCGAAAATGGTTTTGTAGTTTCTCTGTCTGAACAGGACAAAGTTCACATTTAACTTGATTTGTATATTACTGTTCTAAAGTTTTGGTAAAATTTGGAAATGTTTCTCAGAGAATGAAAGAATGTCTCTCATGCTTAATAAGGCTGCATTTATTTGCTCAAAAATACAGTAATATTCTGAAATATTATTGCAGTTTAAAATAAAGCTTTTTTTATTAATGCAATTTAAAATGTAATTTATTCCTATGATTCAAAGCTGGATTTTCTGCCATCATTAATCCAGTCTTCATGATCTCATGTTGTCACATGATCCTTCAGAAATCATAATGCTGATTACTGCTCAAGAAACTTCTTATCTTAATAACTTCTTATTCTTAATCTGTTTTTTTTTTTTCAGGATTCTTTGAATGAAAATAAAACGGTGTTTATTAGAATATAAATATTTTTGTAAGATTATTATTATCTTCGCTGTCACGTCTTTGCCCTAATGCAAAATAAAAGGATCGAAGTAAAACCTTACTAACCCCCTATGTTTGAACAGTAGTGTATGTGGTTTAAAATTTTAAATTCATAACTCTGTATGTAGTCATAATCATTTAAGCATAAATGTGTATATGGAGTACGGATGCGGAAACATTCAGACCATAGACATTTTAATCAAAAATGCAGTTTTCAGTCAAAAAAGTAAAAAAATATGAAAAAAAACAGACTGTGAATCACAAGATGGAGAATACATCAAAAAGACTATGTGCGATCCTACAATCGTAACTTATTTGCAAAGAACATTTTTACATTCAGAATGCTCTGATGTAAGCATCCTTTCACCGAGATTTCATTTTCAGTTTTTCTCAAAATGAATGTTCCTGCTTTATTATCAGCAACACGTTTATTTTAAAACACATCAGAATTGGTTGAAGTGTGAACAAAGCCATTGTGTATTTGATGTAGAGAACTGCGTCATGTGCATTTTTCACTTCCAGTAAAGCATGATTCTGCTGAGAGTTCGTTTTTCTTTTGTTTTTTTTTTTAAGTTGCAAGTTTTAGATAGAATAATGAACTGTAATCGCGCCACACGCACACATTTACGCAGTAGGTCCCTTTCTTTCTTCGCTGTGCAGTGTTGATAGTCTTTGAAGGAGCGTGGAAGTTTCCCAGGGGCTTGTCTGATTAATTCATATTTGTGTTCATTTCAAAAGAGGCCAAGTTTGCTTACAGCTCAGTCTTGCTCTGTGGGCTGCATTCAGATGTGCTCTTGACTGATCAGTGAGGAGGAGGAGATTTCAGTCTGCTCACTTCCTTTCCATCTTTTTTGTTGTTGTTTGTGTGTTTGTTTATAGATGAATGCTGTTGACACGCTGGGTCAGACGGCGTTGCACCGGGCAGCTCTGGCGGGACACTTGCAGACTTGCAGGCTACTGTTGAGTTATGGAGCCGACCCCGCCATTGTATCCCTGCAGGGCTTCACAGCCGCACAGATGGGCAATGAAGCTGTACAGCAGATCCTAAACGGTACAGACTGAATCTGGGGTTTGGGATTGTTTATTTGCTCTTGTTGTTATGCATTAACAGTTATGGAAATTCACATTAATTTATGCTCGTGTCTGGTAGAAAACATTCCAGTGAGGAATTCAGATGTGGATTATAGACTTCTAGAAGCAGCAAAAGCAGGAGACTTGGACACTGTGAAGGTGAGAGGTGCATTCATTTGGTTTCAAACTAGTTGTTATCAGTCAACCAAGGGTTAAACATAATCTGCTGGTCTGGTGGAGCAAAGATATGACATGAACCTGTTCTCTAGAAAGAGAAATATGGTATTGCTTTTTTGTAATCAAACTTAAGATACTTGATTTGAGATACTTGTAATAACCTTTACAACAGTTTTCATTAACGCAGTGCTACAAATCAGCGGCAGGTTACATGGAGATGAAAATATATCTGCGGTTATGGATGTTGAATTTTTTTTTTTATATATATATATATATACTTTTGTCTGGAGCAAAAAATACCTTGAATGAGTTAAGTTTTTTTTTTATCACAGACAATGAAACTTTTCAAGGATACAGCTTGCATTTCTGAAATGTGTTTTATTCCATACTCATGACCTTGAACAAGGTAGATGTAAGAAGACCTCACCTTTGTGTGTGTGTGTGTGAGAGAGAGTAAGAAAAACGCTGAGCTAGCGTGCACAAAGACCGCAGTATCCTGTTACATTCACTTCAGTCTAAAATTTTGGACCTTTTTGCATTATTATATATGCATATATTATATATGCATTATTAATATAGCACAATTATTAATTAAAATGAATGTATAATTTGTGCTAGTCTAAAAAAGCGCTGTGAATTACTTAAACACACGTCTTTAGATCAAAGCTTTATAACCTTAAACTTTTTGACTGGTAATTTAAGCCTGAAGTGATTTAAAAACAGATGATAAAAATGTCTGAATGGATGGATGCCTTTGATGCGATTAGATCCTCATTATCTGAAAGCCTCATTATGCAGTAAAAGTAATTAGATCAGAGCACCAATTAGACTTTTGTCTGGCAATTAATCAGAATCTCTACTGACGTCTGCCATAATTCTGGCTTATAAAAGCAGATCAAATGAAATTAATTCTTGGATGTATTTAAACACTCATGGCTAAAACAAAGTCATGTATTTGCTTTATGAAATCAAGCTTTCGGTTTAATGTAGTTTCGTTTTGTGATCCACAGCAACTTTGCTCCCCTCAGAATGTGAACTGTCGAGACCTGGAGGGTCGTCACTCCACTCCGCTCCACTTTGCCGCCGGCTACAATCGCGTGGCTGTGGTTGAGTATCTCCTGCACCACGGCGCCGACGTCCACGCCAAAGACAAAGGGTGAGATTTCTTCCTTTTCTTGCTTAGAAACTCTTCCTCAGTTGTGGAGAGAAACTCATTAACAGTCAGTGCATGAGTTAGCAGCACCAGGAGATAAACTTTAATCTTCTTGTCACTGTTTATCTGGAATTCGCTGTCTGTTGGCAGAGGTTTGGTGCCGCTGCACAACGCCTGTTCGTATGGCCATTACGAAGTGGCAGAGCTGCTGGTCAGACACGGAGCGTCCGTCAACGTGGCTGACCTGTGGAAGTTCACTCCCCTGCACGAGGCGGCAGCCAAAGGCAAATACGAAATCTGCAAACTGCTTCTGAAGGTACTGTCATCACTGCTCCTGCCGGCTCGACGCTGACCTCCTCGCATTGCTCGGCATACTTGTTAATTCAAGAGATATCTCTTTCTAGACGTGTGACAGCCTGTAGTTGTTAATGGTTTTTATCACTCTGTAAAGTTTTTAAATGCAGTGTGAACTGCTGCAGGAGCTTCAGGTTTATTGCTGTTGAGCAGACGTCGGTTTTAATGCTGTCTGCTTTCATCGTACCTCAGGTTACTGTCACACAGAGGTTCAGCTTCAGAGCTGTAAAGAATATGCACATTAGACTTCAAACAAACATGTCACTTTGTTTCCTGAAGTGGAACTGCTGAGGTTGGCTTTGGTAGGAACTGAGGAAAAGAAATGTACTTTTCTCATCCACTGAATCTAAAACTATAGATTAAACTAAAAGATTTCCTGATTCAGATGTATTCACTAAGTCTTAGATTTGACTTGATTCTGATTTGAAATAAATTTAGGAAGGAGTAATTAATTTGGTGGGTATTTAAATCAAATCTCTTGGATCTATTGCTGTACATGGCGCTGAATTATTAATAGAACATAGCTATTAAATTCAGTACTTGTGGTCTAAAGATGCAATTTGATCGAAATAGTTTTCTTAAAAGTAAACATTCTCTTAAAAAAAAATTAAGAAATCGTATTTTTATGACATTAAATTATATTAAGACCATTTGCCATCAAATTGCGATTGTGTACTATATATTTATTATGTGTATATAAATACACACACAGTATACATTTTAATATTTTAGTGCTGTCAAATGATTAATCATAATTAATTATATCCAAAGTAATTATTTATATAATTTATGTGTGTAGACTGTGCATTATGTGTATATATAAATACACACACATATATAATTGACATTATATATAAATATTTTACATTTATAAACGCATCGTATTTTCTTAAATATATACATGAATGTCTGTGTATTTATATATAAATAATAAATATGTGCACGATACAGACACACAATGTAAAAAAAAAAGATTTATTTTGATGCGATTAATTGCAATTAATCATTTGACAGCACTAATATAGTTATATTCATATGATTCATTATTTAATTATATTTACATATTTTTATTATTTTATTAAAAAAAATTTTCTTAAATATATAAATGCATGTGAGTGTATTTATATATGCATAAAAATTTATTTTAGATGCAATTAAATTTAAACTAATTAAAACATGAAAGCAATAAAATATCAAATGTTAATTTATTGCGTCTATTTATCTATCTATCTATCTATCTACCTACCTCCCACTGGTATATATTATGTTTATGTGTTTGTTTAGTGAAATCTCAAAAAAAACAAAAAAAAAAACACACCAACTGAGCACTGATCATTTCATAAATTAATCCTCAGATGTTAGATGAGGTTCTCAAACTGTGCTTAGACAGGCTTCAGACTTTTCTCTGGATCTGGGCTCAATATCCTTACCTCTTTCAGCATGGAGCAGACCCCACCAAGAAGAATAGGGATGGAAACACTCCATTGGACATGGTGAAGGAGGGAGACACAGATATCCAGGACTTGCTGAGAGGAGATGCAGCGCTTTTGGATGCCGCCAAAAAAGGCTGCCTGGCCCGGGTCCAGAAACTGTGCAGCTTGGAGAACATCAACTGCAGAGACACACAAGGACGCAACTCGACTCCACTGCACCTGGCAGGTAATGAAAAAATCATTCTGTGGCCTTCCCAGCCATCGCTTTCAACATAGATACGCGAGCACTTCTCTCTTTCAAATGGAAAAATCAAACTGTACGCCATCCAGAGAATTGCATTTCTACAAAAGCATTGAAGCAGTGTGTGAGATATCATCCCACCCCAGAGGTGAGGCAAAGAAACCCAGAAGGAAAGAAAAGGGGACATGTTGAATTAAATCTTGGCTCTCATCCCTTTCTGAGCACTGTGTAAGCCTGGCTTCCAGGCAGGGATTCAAAGACTTTCTTGCCAAATATTAAATCTGTCTAAGACTTCCACACGGTTCGTACCGTAACCGACATTTACATGCACAACAATATTCTCCGTATGGCTCATGTCCTCGATAAAGTCTTATTCAGAATAATCTCTTTATGTGAGCCTTCCCCATTTTATTCACGGTGTTCTTGTATTTGTGAGAATATGTTTCAGAATATAAATGTTTTCCAGAGTCGTTCACTTGCGCTTACTTTGTAGCTATAAAATAAAACTAAAACCTCAACTTTAAGTAACTCTTTAAACAGTACAGATTATTTTAAAGCAAACTGGGAAGTAACAAAATTATTGATGCAAGGGTTTTCGGCCCCTGTACCTTTGGATAATAAATTTTTTTTTATATATTGAAAAATGAGAAACTGCAAAAAACATTTTTTTTTAAATGTGTTCCAATAAAGCAAAAAACAAGAATTCAGCTCCATTTTTCTTTTTTTTTTGTTCAGGGACAGAAACTGAGTAAACCCGTTGAATGTTCGATCTCTACACGTGGGCGGAGTGAAACGCCCCTTTCCGCTGATTAGTCAGCCAAACATTAAAACATAATAGGAGTCCTCTTCCTCTACAAGTTTATTATTTCTACTACATTCGCGCAATGCACTGCCATATATTTGTGTGTGTGAGTGTGATGGGTTCTGTGATCCTGATTCAGAATATTGTAAAAAAAAAAATGTAACACCTGTCAAAAGTAATATATTTATTGCTGTGATTTCTGTGAACCAGTAACAGACTGACTCAGTAGAGCAGTGTAGGCTATCATTCCTGAATGAATCAGTCTTTAAAAAGACCCATTTTTATAGACAATTCAGTGACCAATTATTATAGACAAACACTTTTTTAAAATTCTTAAATGAATAAATTAAGGTATTTGAACCAATAGATTACATAAAAAGGTCCTTTATTAACACAATGAAATACCGCCACCTTGTGGCGAAATAACTTTAATAATTCAAATCATTTAATGTTATATAAAACATTAATCTTATTAACATTAAACTGTAAATATATCTAAAAGCATCTTCAGATGCAAGCTCTATAGTGATTTAATTGGTAACACCCTATTGTCATAATATTTTAGTTTATTTGATGTAATATTAAAGTTTACATACAAAAGGTTAAAAATGGCTTATTGTTAGAAGTGTTATTTTAGAGTTTGGATATGTTCTTATAACTGGAAGGGGTTCACCTTCAAATTAACATTTCACTAAAGCCAATCACTGAAACAAGCCTTCTGAGGAACAAATAGTGCTGACCAATCAGTGGAGAGGGGCGATTCACTCCGCCCACGTGTAGAGATCGAACATTCAAGTGGTTAACTCCTTTTCCGTCTCTGAACAAAAAATCGAAAAATGGAGCCGAATTCTTGTTTTTTCATTTTGTTGGAACAAAGGTTTTTTCATTTTGTTTTTTTTTTTTTTCTTTCTTTCTTTCTTTTTTTTTTTTTTCCATTTTGCAATATTATATGAAACACATTATCTGAAAGTGCACGGACCGTTTTCAAATATAATACAAATTCAAATAGCTTTAAAGCAGCTCTGAAAAGAAAATAGTGTCATTCAAATCTGCTTTCGATGCTGTTTCTCATGATCTACTTATTTCTCGTCTCTCTGGTCTGGGTATCTGGTACTACTCTCCTGGTTTTCTTCCTATCTCTCAGATATACAATTCTATATTTCTGTTAAGGATTTTCGATCACCCGCTGTCCCCCTGATGCGAGGTGTTCCCCAGGGATCTGTTCTTGGCCCATTATTATTCACAGTATTGCCCAACTGCGTCCCTTCATCAGTACAAAAGATGCTGAAACGGTCATCCATGCATTCGTCTCATCACGCATTGATTTCTGTAATGCCCTTTTCATAGGTCTACCTGCCAGCTCCATCACCAGATTACAATATATCCAAAACTTTGCGGCTAGAATATTCACTCAATGGGGGGGGGGAGATCATTTAGTGTTACTGCGCCTAAACTCTGGAAATCTTTGCCATGCTCACTCCGTTCTGTTAATAATATCTCAAAATTCTTGTATGTTTGTTGACTGAATGTTTCTCTACTTGATTATTGTTTTCTGTTCGTATTATCTCTTCTTTGTTACATTCATTGGAAAGTATCCTTGAGCTCTGGAATATAAATAAAAATTATTATTATTATTATTATTATTATGTAAGTTTAGTATTAATTCAGATTTGGTTCAATAACAGTGTAAATTATGAAACAAGTCCAGTTCATTTATAAGTAGCTCTGTAGAAGACATTAGTAATAAAAATCTTATTTGGGACGAAGGAGTAAGTTTAATACTTACTTTTATTATTCTAGAATATGTTAGAGCCAAAGCAGAGCATATTATTATTTTGCCATTGTTGTTATTTTATAATAAACATGAATTCGCAGCTGTAATGTTTGAAGCACATGACTATTACAGATAATATACAATTGCATCTGTAATTTTTGCAGGCATGTGGCAAATTCATTTAAATATAATATAAATTTAATTTATAACTTGAATGATGATGAAAATTGTTGTCATTCTATAATAAACAGTAATATATAATTTTTTAGAAGCATTGCTACTAATTTCTAATACATTATTAACAATAATGGTAATTCACTTTGTAACTATAAGTAACTACAGGCTAAAAAGAATTACCCAGAAGCCTGAGGTTGTTAAATAGATCTGAGTTCAGAGTAGGAACATCATTTGCACAACACTCCAACCATGCCAGTGACTCAGAGCAGAACTCACACTGCGTGCAGAACAGCACAGATCAGCAAATGTCACTGAACAGATGGAGTGAGCGCTCTGGTCAGTCCACTTATCTTGCTAGGCCAGGCCAGCAGCAGGTGGGTGACAGCCCTAACCATCAGGCAGAGATATAGACACATGATTTTACTCCAGCTAGCACACATTGGCTATTTCCACCAGAGAGCAATGGGCTGTGACTAACGTGGTGGTTGTGACCCCTTCCTAGAGAACATGCCACTCGATTAATTTCCAAAGTAAACCTTCCCAACATGTAGTATCACTGTACTATATAAAAAAATAAAATGGCTTTTTATTTAGCCATAAAATAAAATGTGTAGTAATTACCTTGAAACTGAGGAAAACAGCATTGAGCAATGAGCTCATTTTGCTAATGTAGTCTGCACTTTCTCTCATGTTTGGAGCTGCTGACACTTTGTGAACTGTGACACACTATCTGCACTGTAATTATTATTATTATTTATTTTTTTATTTGCTATAATCTTAATGCTTATGGTGTTAATGAGAGTAAATCAGCTTTAAGAGGTAAACGGAGCAGTGCAGCCAGATGACACATTCGTGGGAAGGAAGTGAGTAACAATGCTAAATGCTTGTAGTTTATGCAGAAGAACCTGCAGGAAGCGTTTGATGTGCAGAGTGTGTACATGTGAGAGCGTGTTCTCATTAGTGCGCTTCTCAAACTGGGTTTGCGCATTATTAGAGGGCTACAGCCTGTAATGATGAGGGCTCTAATTAGTGATGGTCCTGTAGGCAGTCATGTACGTCTGGAGTGAAAAAGAGAGTTAAAGGAACCAAAGACGACAGTTAAAGCTGAAAATAGTGTACTTTTCTTTTTGGGTAAAGGTCAGCGACAGCTTGTTCAATGCTAAAGGTTGACTGCCAGATTGAGTGGGGTTTTTTTTAAGCTCAGCTGGAGCAACCAAAGAAAAACACATCTGTGCTTAGCTTCCACTTTGCACCGAGCAATAAATATAATTGCAATTACAAGGACTAACGAGGAGTAAGATTTTAGTAATACTGGCTAAAGAGAGTTTAATTAATTGAGTTTAATTAAGTTTGGAAATGGATTAAATGGATTAAATTTCTCTGAGATGGTGATAACTACATAGACGCTGTGATGTAATACATCCCAAGGTGATCTGATTTTGCGAACCTACCTGCAAAGCCAAAGTACTGTTAAAAACTTTAGACACTTGTGTACAAATGCTGTAAAATTAGCATGCTTTCAAAAATAATGCCATAAATAGATTTAATTGATCAATTAAGTTATATTAACTACATCAAATAAATATTTGGTAATACAGCTTTTGGTAAAACAGCTTCTGTTCTGAGGTTGCTCATAGTTTTTCAGGTAGCTTTCCAGGTAGGTTTTTTTTAAGCATCTTGGAGACGTTGCCACAGTTCCTCTGGATTTAGTCTGTCTCAGTTTGTTCTGTTACTTCTTGTCATTCCATGGATGATGATCAGATCAGATATTTTTATTTATTTGTTTTTGCTTGAAAATTGCTTCTGTTGCACCTTCCACTTGTGCACAAACGCTTTCTATTCAATAAATCTGCCAGAAAAAAAAAATGATTTGGGTTGAGTTCCATGTAGATTCGTTATCTTTTAGATGTAAATGTGATCTTCACCCTCATATAAATTAATTTCACGCTGTTCAAGTTTGTAATAATTCTCAACTGCACACTCCTGATAACCACTTTATAATTTATGGCTATTATTAAAGGATCTCCTCAATGTAGTTACTTTATTATCATACAATAGTTTCAGTTGTGGTGTGCTGCAGCAGACTTTTTTTTTTTTTTTCTTCTTTCAGTTATTTTAAAGTTTTGAAAGCACTCTATACATGTAATATGGATTGATGCTTGTGTTTGATACCAGATGGTTCATGGGCTGTTGGATTTAAATTTCTCTGCATCCTTTATTTCACAGCTGGCTATAACAATCTGGAGGTAGCGGAGTATTTACTTGAGCATGGGGCAGACGTCAACGCGCAGGACAAAGGTGGCCTTATTCCCCTCCATAATGCTGCCTCGTACGGGGTAAGTGCGAATGCTGATTAAAAAGAGGAATATTTCATTGAGACTGGGACTATATGCAGACATCTGTTAAGCCGACACATGTCATGCCTCTGGTGTCATGTCAGGTCTGGCAGGAACGGTGCTGTGGGTACCTCAGACACACTCAAACAGATGTAGAGCCTGAATAATCCATGTATTTGCTTCTGAAAATGAAACAAGGGGCTTATTTTCTTTCAGAACAAGTGTAAACCTTTACCTGAACCCCTCTGTGATTTGATACAGCTCTTTGTTTTCACTGTATGCAAAAAGTGTTTGGACATCTCTGTTTGTTCTGCCAACAGAACCTTTGCTTATGCACTTTTAATGCGTCACTGCGGCTCATGATTGTTTCAGGTGGTTTCACTTGCATTTCCACTCTCGAACAACCCAGATGCCGAGATGATGCCGTTTGCAAGCCGCAACCCAGATGAGCTTTAATCCACGTGGCATAGAACACTTCTAATACAGGATTTGACTCTTTCTGGAAATCAAATCAAGCGAATTCAGGGAAACCCATTTCAGGTGATGGTAGTTGGAGGTATTTATCAGCGTCTCTGCCCTCTGGAGGTCTGCAGGGATGTGATTAGACCATGCAGATGGATAGAAGCAGATTGCGGTTACATAAACATGTTGGATCAGAGCTAGCCAGACTCCGGCCCTCTACCATACTCGCATACGCTCTGTTGCCATCCAAGAAACAGGACCTCTGTGAAAGGAGATGTGAGATTCTGATTGGCTCTGACCGGAGTGGCAAGTTGCCCAAGCTGTGCTGATTGGCTGGAGGAGAGCTGGCGGCCGGCCGATGCTGGCTGACCTTGAGTGCGCCTCCCTCTGTTCATATGCGGCCTGTTTGTGTAGAGGCTGTCAGCGCTCGGCAAACACAGCCAGCTTATCGCAGTTCTATACAGTCACTGCTGCTGATGGGAGAGCGGCTCAGGACACTGTGCACTACAACTCAAGAGCTGGCCAGAAACCAGGCTTGTTTTGTTTTGTTGGCCCCTATGGCTTTAGATAAGTTGCATGGACCACTGAAGATCTCACTTAGTAATGGTGACAAAATTAGCATTTGCAGTCTGAATCTTTTACACTAAGCAGATTTGCTACAGAAAGAGCTATTTTTCTTTTCAATCAACATCCAGACTTTTGTAGGTTGTAGAATAATTTTGTCAGTAATAAACCTCTGTCTTCCCTTCCAGCATGTGGACATCGCAGCCCTGCTGATCAAGTATAACACCTGTGTAAATGCCACTGATAAATGGGCCTTCACCCCCCTCCATGAGGCTGCACAGAAGGGCCGCACGCAGCTCTGCGCTCTGCTGCTGGCTCATGGAGCTGACCCCACCATGAAGAACCAGGAGGGCCAGACGCCGCTGGACCTGGCGACGGTAAAAAAAAAAGATTCACATTTATGTACATTCAGGCCCACATTTATATACTGTCTACAGATTTGAAAATGTAGACATTGCTCATTTGAAACCCAACTTCTATTAAGTTTCATTCTCTGCAAGGCTGTTTGTTCTGGCTGTAAGGTCTCATATGGTTCAGGTGGCATAGACTATCTGGAGAAATTGGGACATTTATCTTCTAAACACATAAGCTGAGGTGTTTAAACCCACGTCCCCTGTGTTCAGGCTTGTGCGAAGCAAATGGTAAATCTGCCGTAACCTTTAGTAATTGGGCTCCAGTGACCCTGTTCATGCCAGGTGCTAATGACACAGCTGTTCTCAGCTTTTATTGTCCAATTCTAGACCAAGAAGCCAGACTAATGCTGTGAACAACTACCTTCTAATTTATCCCTTTCGCCCATGTGGCATGGTACTCTAACCACGTTACGTTAGTCTTGTTGTATTTAAAACTGATCAGACACAGAATTGTAATACTACTATTGATTTTTCTCTTTACATTTACTTACTTTTTTTTTTCTATTGATTTCCAGGCTGATGATATCCGGGCGCTGCTGATTGATGCCATGCCCCCTGAAGCCTTGCCTAGTTGTTTCAAGCCCCAGGCTACAGTGGTCAGCTCCTCTGTCATCTCTCCGACATCTACCCCTTCCTGTCTGTCCGCTGCCAGCAGCATAGACAATCTGGCCGGGCCCTTGACTGAACTAGCTGTACCTGGGGCCTCAGGCCCTGCTGATGGGGCTACTGCATCAGAGAGGAAGGAAGGAGAAAGTGAGTAGATTGTGATGTGTCTTAAATTATTTCACATAACTTTTTTGTAAGCAGGGCTGCAACATTTATTCAGTTCTAATCAAATCTGTTGTTAGATATAAAAACGCATTTTGGTTATAGGACAACTTTGATAAAAGCTTACATATGTATATATTAATGCATTTCACTATTATTCTTTTTTTATGTGAAAAGCTTTATGCAATTTATAGCATACTGAGTATAAACTGGGTTTATATATTATTTTATAGTCTTTTCTATTTACATTTAGAATATTCAGTTTGCACATTGTTTTGGAGGATAATAGAGTGCATGACATTAAATAACATTTAGTTTTATAAAACGATGGAAAGATACTGCTTTATCCCATTAATTTAGGAAAAAAAAATTGACATTTAGTTGCATCCTTAAATGTAATTTTGCCATAATTGTAAGATAATAGTGTGAGACGTGATGCATTTTTTTCTCAGTAGTTACAATTCTGGATATGAACATCAGCCAGTTCCTGAAGAGTTTGGGTCTGGAGCATTTGCGGGATATTTTTGAGCGGGAACAGGTAAGGTCACTTTCTAGGATCAAATCAATCTCAATCATCTCAATCTCATCAGTTCCACTCCACACATTAAATTGCCAGCTGTCCCGTGCAGAGAGACCTGCCGTTGTTTCCTGTAGAGAACTCCAGGTCCTTCTAGTTAACATTATGTAAATGCGATGACATCTGTGGCCTCGCAATTATCTCCTTTCAATATACTCTCTCTCTCTCAGCACCTTGGCTCTATCATTTCCAGCCAACTCCTCTTCAGCCGGACGCTGTGAGATTACCAGCGTCTCTCGATCTTTATAGGCGTGAGAGAGATTCTGGTTAACGGGGCTGACCTCGGCGCCACTTCCTTTTGATTAATACAGTCATGCCGCTCACTCACACTGTGCTCAGGACTCTCTCGTTCCTCCGGCTTTCCTTCTTCTCAGCTTCAACTCCACAAGAGCGAGCCCGTGGAATGCGATTGGCGTACTGCGCCAGACCCGTCGCTCATTTGCACATAGATGAATAGAAATGGTCTTGGTGGCCACCAGCTGGGAAGAGCGCTTGATACGAGGGGTTGAAATAAGTTCTGATTGTGGCTTTAGTAAGACGCATTCATCTGTCTCACAGTGACTCACTCGTCTGCTCACTTTCCATCTTATTCTGCCTCGCTGTGCCTACGGGAGATGGAGCATGAAGAGGCAACAGTTTTTCAGAGACGTGTGAAAGACTGAGTGCAAATGAGTTTGAGGACGTGCTCACTGATCTCATACCAATGTCGTCATTAGACGTGTCTGCTTTTAACCTCTGAGCAGTTTAGAGACATCTTTTCTCTTTACAAGTGCTGTATGCAAATATTTGTCTCTTTAAGATGTCTGCAATGTTTCCGCTTACTTTAGACATTTTATTGTTCATCAGCTAAAAAAAAAAAGTACCTCCTACCTTTCTGAATCTACAAGTAATTTCTAGCAATTTTGCTCTTATTTGCAGTTTTCGTTAAAATTCTAGTGAACTTTTCTATTTCATATCATTATGATATTTAAAGGGTTACTCCACCTTAAAATGCAGAGTCATTATTTTTGCTTTCTTTCCATACAAAAGGTATTCTTGTCGCTTCATAACGTTGTAGTTGAACCACTGATGGCAGATGGACTATTCTGATGATGTCTTTCATACTTTTTTGGATTTTCACAGTGTTATTTACTTGGCAGTCAATGGGACAGTCACAAGCCTCCCAGTTTTCATCCAAAATATCTTAAATTGTACTTTGAAGATGAGCATGTGGAGTAACCCTGTTAAAACGTAATACTTACAGTTATTGAAAATTAGGTCCAAAGTAAGACTAAATGAAGACTATTAACTTGCCGTCTAGTCGATTGTCTGGTAAATCTGTTACAGTTTCTTCTCAGCTTTGGAACAAAAGAAAACTTTGTCCAGAGAGTTAAAGAGACAGAAAAAGAAAAGGAGAAATAAATGGAATCTTTCCCGCTGTGACCATCACACCTTCACTGCCATAATGGTCGGTCCTGCAAGCCCTATCGATTGAAGTGCACAGTGCTTTCACACAGAGAGGGAGAGAGAAAGAGAAAGAGAGAGAGCAGTTGGCAGCTCCTGGGCTAATGGCCTTTGACAGACCTATCATAGATGTGATGCATTGCCAATAAGTGGGCCTTGGTACCGGAGTGTGAGAGTTTGAGATTACACAGCCTGATGCCGAGTCAACGGCGATGGGACAGTCACTTCCATCCTCACACTTTTTGTTTCTTTCACTTCTATTCATGCACTACTGTTCAAAGGTATGAAACATTTAGATTTTATTTTGAAACAAAGTCTCTGATGCTCACCAAGGCTGCATTTATTTGATCAAAAATTCAGTAAAAACAATAAAATTGTGAAATATTATTTTTTTATATATATATATATATATATATATATAAAATTTACAATGACAATACAATTAAACTAGTTTCAGAATATACAGATTTCAATTTAGTATAGTATTTAGTATATTTAAAAATTAAAAATATTTTAAAAGTAATGGTATCACTGTACACAAAGCAGCACTGTGCTCACAAACACTGCTTTATAAGCCATTACAGGTGGAAGGAAATAAAAACTAATTATACCAGTTGCACCAATCACCGCAAATTAACATCACGCAAAGGAGAAAAAATAATTATTGTTCTAATTGTTTGGGAGTCCTTAAGGAAGTAGAGTAAAGAAAAATACATATAGTATGACAATAAATTCTTGTTTTTTCATGCATGTCAACCTCCCAAAACCAAAATATGAACCTTTCGTTAATCATACTAATGTTATACATGTAATTTTAGCCATTGCTGAATAAAATATTAATGTTAAGAATGGTGGCGTATTGTATTTTGCTTGATCTGTCTTATATTTTACATTTTTTAACATGAACAAAAAAGGGATGACATATTCGTTCACCCATATTCATCAAGGTCCGAAATGGTTTCTCATGCTTTGTTCAAGTGTGACCAAACACGAATGCTCTCTGTAAGATACATGCTGGCTCAAACGGCTTCCTGGATCGCAGTCTAGCATGCGCTAAACGCCATCTACGTGTGTGTTGTGTGTAGGAAGCGTATTCAGTAATCATTCTGTGTGTTATGAGTCACACGCAATAATATCCATCCAAGCCTCCTGCCGCTCCAAGAGTTTATCTTCTCAGTAGGAGGAAGTTCCACATTGCAACAAGCTGAGAAAATAAAAAATTGCACTGTTGGCTGTTTTAGAAGCAGCGAAATTGGCCTTGAAATGAATCATGCCATTTTTCATTATCACTTTATCTCGTGATTGGTTGTGCCTCCAGACTACAACGGTTTCCCTAATTCTGAGTGGTGTTCATCTGTTGTGTTAGATTACGCTGGATGTGCTGGCTGACATGGGGCATGAGGAGCTCAAAGAGATCGGGATCAACGCGTACGGCCACAGACACAAACTCATCAAAGGCATTGAGAGGCTGCTGGGCGGTCAACAAGGTCTGTCCAGAAACGATCAGAGACAACATCTCTCTCAAACAACCTTTCTGTTCATGACTAAACAAACTGAGGTTCTGTGTGCTTTTATTACAGGTGCCAACCCATACCTGACATTCCACTGTTCGAGTCAGGGCACGGTGCTGATCGACCTGGCCCCTGATGACAAAGAGTTTCAGTCGGTAGAGGAGGAGGTGAGAGGGGAATCAAAATATAAATATATATATATATATATATATATTTTTTTTTTTTTGTGGTGGAGCTATAAATGAAATAAATTGAGACATATGCATTAACAACCTTCAACAACTACTACTTTTTTTATTTTATCATATAGTTTTTTATAAGGAATATGATTTGTAGTGTTGTACAGTAATGTATATTATAACTTACAGTTTTGTGGATTGTGTGTGTGTTTATATATATATATATATAATAAATAAATGTTATTGTGTGTGATAAGTTATAATTTAGTTATATTTAACTTAGTTTTTAGGAATTTATCTTACTTCATTATGCAAGTTACTAATTATTTGTAGTCTTATTATTTTATTTCATTTTGTGTTTTGAATTTGTGTTGTATGTAATAAGTTATATATAATTATATATTATATAATTAATTATTTAATACATATAAGTAAACTTTTATATAATAAGTCTGATACAAATAATTTGTGATCTTATTTTTCTTCAGTGTGCATTTAAAAATTCTAATTGGACATAATTATAACTTATTTGTTGTATTTAATTAATTTATCCTATTATATCTTAGTTTCTCTAGTCTTATGTAACCTGTTTGTAGTCTTGTTGTATTATTGTATTTTTTAATAGGATTTTTTTACTGTGTGATAAAACTTAATTCTGTCATTTATAGTGTCATTTGATAATATAATTATTAATAATATTAATTTTTATCCATTGTACCCTGTTGAAGGGATTCTGTTCTTAAATATTTTGTAACATGACATAATGTTTTACAGCTACAAAGTACGATCAGAGAGCACAGAGACGGTGGCAATGCTGGGGGTGTTTTCAGCAGATACAACATCTTGAAGGTGAGCGTGAACTTCTCATTTGATTTCCATGAATACCTTTGCTTAGTTAATGGTGTGAATATTTGTTGATTCTGCATATGCTGATGTGTTGGTACAGATTCAGAAGGTGGTGAACAAGAAGCTGAGGGAGCGATACGCACACAGGCAGAAGGAGATCGCAGACGAGAACCACAACCACCACAACGAGCGCATGCTCTTTCATGGTACTGTCACGAGATGAATGACCTGTCAGAAGTGCTATTTGGAAAAGTTCAAGCTACAAAAGAACCTTTTTTCCCCCCCACGTCATGCTCAAAAGCTTCTTTCAAAGAATGTAATTCCAATTTTCCGCTTTTTACATAAGGATGATCGGTTTCCTTTTTCTCCTCATCTGCAGGGTCACCGTTCATCAATGCCATCATTCATAAAGGGTTTGACGAGAGGCATGCTTACATCGGGGGGATGTTTGGAGCAGGGATCTACTTTGCAGAGAACTCCTCTAAAAGCAATCAATATGTGTACGGCATCGGCGGAGGGACAGGCTGCCCCACACATAAAGACCGCTCCTGTTACATCTGTCACAGGTACTTACACATCTGCTTCTTCACCGTTATGATCCTAGATGAGCTCTGATAAGCGCAGTGAGCATACATGACCAGATGATGGTGCTGTGGATCCTATAATCCAGTACTTTCTCAATCTAGTTTAGCTTTAGGTATAATATTGGGAATCAAGTGTTGACAAATTGTTTATTGTACTGAAGTATAAGCTCAATAAATGATATGCATTTATTAATGAAACATACTAATATTCATAAAAATTGTTCAATATTATTGCCTTTATGAACAAGAAATGTATAACAACAATAATAATAATTATATAAAATATATACTTATTTTGTGTATATACAGCGGGGCAAAAAAGTGTTTACTTGATTGTGCCAATTGTGCAAGTTCTCCCACTTAGAAAGATGAGAGAGGCCTGTAATTCATAGGTATACCTCAACTGTGAGAGACAAAATGAGACTTCACAAGGTTTTCACACACTGTTGCTGGTATCCATGCAGATCTCCTCTAGAGCAGTAATGTTTTGGGGCTGTCGCTGGGCAACACAGGCTTTCGACTCCCTCCAAAGGTTTTCTATGGGGTTGAGATCTGGAGGCTGGCTAGGCCACTCCAGGACCTTGAAATGCTTCTTACGAAGCCACTCCTTCATGCCCGGTTGGTGTGTTTGGGATCATTGACATGCTGAAAGACCCAGCCATGTTTCGTCTTCAATGCCCCTTGCTGATGGAAGTAGGTTTCCACTCAGAATCTCAAGATGCATGGCTTCATTCATTCTTTCATTTACATGGATCAGTCGTCCTGGTCCCTTTGCAAAAGAACAGCCCCAAAGCGTGATGTTTCCACCCCCATGCTTCACAGTAGATCATATGGTGTTCTTTGGATGCAACTCAGCATTCTTTCTCCTCCAGACACGACAAGTTGAGTTTTTACCAAAAAGTTCTATTTTGGTTTCATCTGACCATATGACATTCTCCCAATCCTCTTCTGGATCATCCAAATGCTCTCTAGCAAACTTCAGACGGGCCTGGATATGTACTGGTTATTACCCTCATTTTGACTTGTTTTAAGGACGTTACATCAAAGTTGTGGTTTTCCACTTTAGTTTTGAGTGGGACTCCAAATCCAGACCTCCATGGGTTAATAAATTTGATTGCCATTGATAATTTGTATGTGATTTTGTTGTCGGCACATTCAACTATGTAAAGAACAAAAGTATTTAATAAGAATATTTCATTCATTTAAATCTAGGATGTGTTATTTTAGTGTTCCCTCTATATTTTTGAGCAGTGTACCTCAGAGATGTTGCAGATTTATTTTCACAGCCACCTTTGCTCAGATTAAGTGTCAATATTAGTGGAGGGCACTGTATATACACACACACACACACACACACACACACATATATATATATATATATATATAATGCTGGTTAATTATTTCAAATGCAATAATTCTGTTCACAGGCAGATGTTGTTTTGCCGGGTGACTCTGGGTAAATCCTTCTTGCAGTTCAGTGCCATGAAGATGGCCCACGCTCCTCCAGGGCACCATTCCGTCATCGGCCGACCCAGCGTCAATGGGTTAGCCTACGCCGAATATGTCATCTACCGAGGGGAACAGGTGAGAGAGCTCAGACATTTCATATATTTAACAACTGTCAAAACAAAACAAAAAATCGGTTAGTAGTTATCCAGTTGATTTCCAACTCTGTGTTTTACAGGCCTACCCAGAGTACCTCATCACATACCAGATCATCAAGCCAGACAGCACACCTCCATCCCCGGCAGCAGCAGAGCAGAAGTCCTAGTCCACGCGGGCGGCCCTGCCAAACGCTCAGACTGTTACCCAAACATCTCACACACATCCACAGATACATCCACTCACCCTTAAACCTCTGCGCTGCCTCTTTAATTTATAGTTAGGCTCCATTTCTGTCCCCTTGAGTGTTTACAAGAAAGAGTTGCCTTGGCTGGCCGTGTCCTCTTCCTCCTCTTCAGGTCAAGGGTCAGGATATCGGCCATAATGCTGTTTCAGGGCTAAACGAAAGGACTCCGTGAAAGACAACAAGTGACCTCTTCCCTATCATTCTACTCAATTTAACACTGTTCAAGCATTAACTTCCTTTCTTTGAAATGGTTTTAATATTACTGTGATTAATTACTTTTCTTTCTTTTTTTTTCTTTTTTTTTCCATCAATAATGGACCACGTCTTATAGGGACCTGAAATTTCAGCAATCCTCCTTTCCATTATTAACGTTCATTGAAGACCCTAAAGAAATCTCATTGTTGTTGTTTTTTTTATGCATTGTTATTAAAAAAAAAGCCTTAGATGGGTTTTAAAGCAAAAAGAATGTTGATGCAGAGACCAGAACTATTCAAAAGGCCTTTGACCACAAAATAGCAAAAATTGTTTTCACTTTTTGGGGGGTACTTTTATTGGATTTATTTTTATTTTTTACATATCTTTGCACAGGAATACTGGTCAGAATGTCCCATTCCATTGCCATAGCCAATCCGAAAAATGCATCTTTTAAAGAATTTGCACTTTTAGGCAGGACTTAAGTTATTCAGAATAATTCTAAAAAGACATAGGTTAAAAACAATGTCCAGTAATGTACAGGTTGTGTAATGGACAATGCCTTTGTATAGCTTTTAATGTTGTTTACCGATGCAGAGTGGGGTTTTATTAGTACTGTAAAGGAAGTTGGAATTCTTGCTTTCAGATCTTTCCTTATATTTTCGGACGACCAAGCGACTTGGTTGTGGAAGTCGCTCCTTTTGCTTTCGCTATGTTTTGGATCACACCACAGGAATTCCTCAGTCTTGTTCATTCCAGTCCTGTTTCTCTGGCATCAGAGAAATGCCTCTTTTACGAGGCGCTCCGTAACATTTTTCCTGTTACACACTACTGATATAAGCGGCTCGGCTGACTCGCGTTCATGTTACAGAATGAAATGAAGGACGTGGCTCTACCTCTGGAAGTCTCATGGTTTGGTTGCTTTGCTCAGGTGTAGTTTGTGGTTCTGTACATGTGTACTGGAGGTCATCTGCCTTACTCCAGGAATCTGTGTGTTCAATCCAGAGAGAAAGAGAGCAGACCTTTCTTCTCCTCTTTAGTAGTATGAGCACAGACATGTCCACTGCTCCCCTCAAGCCAATACGTGGGAGACAACTCCTGAACTGTTTCTCAATTCTCTGAGCTGTAATTTGACTTTATTTCCATGTTCCTGTGAACTTTAATCAGAAACGGCTTATCTACCATAAGCCATCTACGGACTAATCAAACACTCCTTAATCATGTAAAATGGTCTTAATAAAGTACATGTCATAAATACTGTCTTATGTCTTTTCTCACACTTGCTCTGAACCCTTATTCAGCTTCAGGAATGAGATTTTTCCTTATATAATCCATTTTGTAAAATGATAAATAAGTGATCATTAAAATGTAGTATAATAGTAGCATAATATAATAAGGGGTAATTATTTTAAAATACTTGTTTTTTACATTTAAAGTAAATTGGCATTATTTTATTTATATAGATAGATCATGATTTTTTAAAATAAATATATACACTGCTCAAAAGAATAACGGTAACATTTAAACAACACAATGTAACTCCAAGTCAGTCACACTTCTGTGAAATCAAACTGCTCACTCAGGAAGCAACACTGACTAACAA
>JAUCMS010000048.1:4311874-4331225 GCA_032357445.1 Enteromius radiatus
GGTGACCACAGACCACTTCTCAGTTCCTATGCTTTCTGGCTGATGTTTTGGTCACTTTTGAATGCTGGCGGTGCTTTACTCTAGTGGTAGCATGAGACGGAGTATACAACCCACACAAGTGGCTCAGGTAGTGCAGCTCATCCAGGATGAAAGCAGGTTCAGAGTGACAGAGTCTGGAGATGCCGTGGAGAACATTCTGCTGCCTGCTTTCATCTGTGAAGAGCACAGGGTCCTGCATGGTGTTGGGCTGTAAACACAACCCCCACCTTTGGACATCGGGCCCTCATACCACCCTCATGGAGTCTGTTTCTGACCGCTTGAGCAGACACATGCACATTTTGCAGGGCTCTGGCAGTGCTCTTCCTGTTCCTCCTTGCACAAAGGTGGAGGTAGCGTTAGGGTTAGAGGGGTTTTTTAGGGTTGGAGCTAAACTCTGCAGGACACCGTCCCTCCAGGACTGAGTAATTTCCACATGATGTCTATTCCAATTTGCACAACAGCATGTGAAATTGTTTGTCAATCAGTTGTTGTCCACTTGCTTGCTAAGTGGGCAGTTTGATTTCACGGAAGTGTGATTGACTTGGAGTTACCTTGTGTTGTTTAAATGTTCCCTTTATTTATTTATTTTTTGAGCTGTGTATATAATACTAATGTGTAGTCATATTTATTTGGTGAAGAAGCATGTCTTATTTTTATCCTAAATTGATCACTACTGGTTCCTTTTTTAGTTTAATCTTCAGAGATGGTTGTTCGTTCGTGATGGTTTTATTTTTCTCTTTTAAGAAAGAAATTGGCAGTAAAATAATATATTTATGCTTAAGTAAGGCTGGACTTTAAATGTTGTAAAAAAACAAACCAAAAAATATAATAATACATTACCATAATAACATACAGAGGCCTACAGTGGAATTGAAAAACCAGGAGATTCAGGTAAATAAAATTATTTAAATATAAACCATATTCAGCCCTAGAAAGTCAAAGCATTTCTTGGAGCTTATTCCTTTAAATTCACATTAGACTACAATATTTAAAAAAAGTGGTTGTTGCTATGATGCATTTCAGCTTCTATTTCTATGAGGTTCGAATTTTAACACATTAAATGAACGTGTGTACTAATTACTAGAGCCTGTCACCGAGGGTTAGGTGGAATAAATGAGAACTTATTTCGGCGAACTTCTCTGGAAATGAGTGGGAAGGATAGTTTCTGTGAGTCAGAAGAATTGACGGTGATGAGAAATAAAAACACGCTAGGAGGCGCTCTGGCTCTTCAAAAACAACCTCTACTTAATCTATTCAGAACCCTTGCCTCATTTATCAGATATAATGCTAATTCTCTTCTCCTGTATAATAGCGCCTGCTATTCTTTTCTATCTTTTCTTAGTTCATGTACGAAATAATGAGATGGCTCATGTTCTATTCATTTAACAAAATGATTGCAATATGACTTACAGGCCTATACAACAAAATCTGATTCATCGTAGCATTTCTTCGTTACATAAAATTAAATCACGCCACACTTTCATTAAAGAACACAGTTTATATTTAACAATGACAATCGTGAGATAAATAAAATGTACATATAATACAACAGAACAGGGTAGAGTTAAAAAAATCGTAACTCTCTGAATGATATTGCCATTAGCCGTCAGACAATAACATCTTCACAAGTACAGTAAAAAGTATTGCATTCATTTCCTCAGCGATTGACAGACAAACAGACCACGTAATATGCCAAAAAAGAGTGGGAAACGCTGCTCGGTTACAACTTCAGTTCCGGTGAGGTGCAAAACGAACCTCAAAACAATTTTGCATCACTTAAAAGTGCTATAAAAGGCACCCACGATCTCATAAAAAGAAGTAGGTTCCCACACATAAACATACCAGCTTCTATATGGACTCGTCAAGGCATGTTTCCCTCACAGAGCTTCTCAAAGGAGAATATTAAAAAACATAGGAAAGTGGTTTCCCCAATCGTCCCATTCCCAACTTCCAGTGTAAAAAGGTTCAGTGTATAACCCGGCATTACCTTACATTATTCCTCAAATAGTCTATTAATGAGAACATTCCGTGCGGAAGTCATTGTTGGTAAGGCATACAGCAGAAATAATACATAAGATCTCCTCAGTACAAACTAGCAAAGAAAACCTAATCGTGTTCACAAAACATAAAAGAAAACAGACCATACAGTGCTTTGGTGGCGACTGGGAGGAAGGAGAATCACGTTATTGCTCTGATCTGTGAGAGGAATAGATCGGTATTGCAGATTGAATCGCTTCGAATGTCTGATTTGCGATCGGTCTGAAGGAAAGGCGATGTGAGCATCTTGTGAAAGTGTCTGTGTACCTTCTCTGTGCAAGGCACTGACAAATGCAAATGAAAGACACTTCCTGCCAAAGGTCTTGCTGTGACTGTGTCTCTATTAAAGGAATTGAGGAAGGCCGGCGAAGTTCAAATGCAGCATGAAGAACCTCTCAGGGTCCAAGGACCTCCTGCTCCTCATTCCCACCAGCCCCGCCGGCCACTCGTGAAGTCTTTGGAAGCAAACCACAGGAAATTAAGGAGATGAACCGTCCCCACAGGATATTACAACTTATTCGTCTGATATTAATGTGTGGTGGAGACCGTAGGGTGAGTTAGATGAGGACGGGTCACCAGTAAAGCTGGAACGACCACATGATTGTGCCAACTAAAGAACGTCAGAGAAATTCACCCTTTTTGCAGTTTTTTTAAGAGTCTGGTGTTGTATCAGCAGCTTGGGGAGGTTGTGATGGGACTCTGTAGGTAGGTGAGGCTGCTGGACTGGCTGTGTGTCACGACTGACACGGGGAAGCTGAAGATGAAGGGCGACGTGGGGGTAGAGGAAGACTTGGGGCCGAGGGTGGCGGACGGGCTGGCGGCTTCTACAGAACAGGAAGTGGCCAGCACCTGAGACTCGAACTGCAGAAGCTGACCCATGAAGCTGAAGTTGGGGGAGATGATACTGCGCCGCTGTTTAACAAACTCAAAGGCTTCTTCCAGACGCACCCTCTTCTTCTTCATCAGGTATGCCAGGCAGATAGTGGCTGACCGTGAGATGCCAGCCTGACAGTGCACCAGAACACGGCCATTGGAATCCTTGACAGAGTCTGAGGAAAGAGCAGAGAGTTTAGTTAAGCACAGAGGAAGCTCAGACATGAGTCATCTTACTGCATTTACTGTGAAGCTGACGCCCGCAACATTTTGATGCAGGTTTAGAAGTCATAGGAACAATTGTAAATAATACAATTATTAATTATAATATATTAAAATATATAGAATTCATCATTATTAACTATTTTTATTATTTACACTATATTAAAAATAATTAAATACATGTATTGTCATGTATTATAATTAATACTAATATTAATCATTATTAATTAATACTAATAATACAATATTATATATTATTACATGCATATATAATAATAATATTTTTTTTAATTAATAACTACACACCAAGACTCTATTTGGAGAGGAATATCAGCTAAATTTAGGCATATTGAGGCATGAACTTCTATGATAAATTCATGCAGTTCATTCAGTGAACAATTTGTTTTATTCAAACAGTTACCTGACTTCACAAATCTGTTAATTTAATGAATCGCGACTCAAACTGTGCTGGTCGTGGCATAAGGTTATGTTCTGTTTTGTATACAGCCTGTGATGGGCACTCAGTACTCATTCTTGCTATTATTTAATATCGCATCTCGCTCAATTTAAACTGCAAACTCACAATCATCTCATGTAAAATGCGTTTTGACGTTTACATCTGAAATTTAGCAGAGTCACCTCCGAGCACGGCGCAGGAAATTAACAGGATATTGCAAAACCAAATTACTATGACACTTAAATTACAGAGAAAATACTTAAGTGTTCACATTTTCTATTGAAGGTGAATGGCCTGAATTCAATATCTCCCAAGCATATCAAACAAGAGGCCGTCTGACTGACATGTAAAACAACCAATCGATATGAATATATATAAACAAACAAATCTAAAATAAAACCTAATACAAAAAGTAATTATAATTATATATCCCTGTTTCTAACAGTTTGCTATATACAATTAGCTGTGATCTGTAGGTATTATTGCAATAAACAAATCCAATAACAAGGACAAAGCATATCTAGAAATACACACAGAACTGAGAATTACACATTCACCCAAAGCTGACAGTCACAGTTGGACAACACACACTCAACACCCAGACAAAATGATCTGGGGTGGATTTCACACCGTTGTACACACAGACACCTCCTGCCATTGCTAACAAGCTGTTAATTAACAAAAAAGTGACGTGTGTGTGGTACAAAGAGAGAGTGAGCACATATATCCAAGCACTAGTCAGATTACTTTTTCCTCTGCGCTTTACTGTCTGCATATATACGCCTTTGCACAGCCATACACACCCAGATCTGAGGTAACTCCAGTATCAAGGCACCCCTGAATGGAGGATGAGTCAGACTCTGGTCCCTAAGCTCTGCCCTCTGACGCATACATACAAGCACATGCGCGCACACACACACACACACACACACACACCTAGGATGGTGCGATCAAATGCGGCAAGCCTACTTGGGGGCCTTGGTTTAGTGCAGAGGATGCTGAGCTGAAATTGGATATACAGGATTCCCTCCCCCCCCTCACTCAGTCACGGAAAGCCTTTTATGAGGAAGACCCACCCATACCGCAGCATTCAACCCATATTTTTCCACCTATGACATGCAGACTGTAACGTATTTATAAAAAGAACTCCACACATCCAAACATATTCTTCAAGCTACATGCATAAATGACCGAGTTGAGCTACTGAAATGGATGCAAGACTAAAAAGGAGGGTGCAATTGTTGTAAAAGCTCCGCAGTGCTGATGAATTGCACGTCATTTGCAGTTGAAAGGAGCCATGAGCAATTTACACCTACCCTACCCATCCAAAAGTTTACAAAATCTATATGCATTTAAAAACATATGTAATAATGAACATACCTATGAATTCAATGGCTTCGATAAACCAAGAGCTGATGTCCTCCTTATGGTTGTCTTCTACAGGGATACACTTATACTGGTAATCTCCTTCGAAATGATTCGGACAGTTTGAAGATACATTCAATAGAGCAGAAATGCCCATACGATCTAGCATGTCCTTTTTAGATGCATGTAGAGCACTGCCAAGAAATAAAAATGGAAGGATTTCCACAGGGCCACCCTGTAATAAAAAAAAACGAAAAACACTTTAATTTGGGGGTATTCTGGTTACACAATTATGCATAATTGCATGCAAGTAACCCTAAGCCAGACTCTACAGTAAGTATATGTAGTTAATTTATATTACTCGGTACATGTTTAATTCTACAGTAATAATGACACCTTACAATAAAGTGTAACCATAATAATAATAATAATTAATCCATTTATCATTTAAAAGATAAATGGGTTTATTCATTGGTCTGTATAGGAATCATCACCGGCCCCTCTCAATAAATTATCAACAGATTACAGAATTAGACCACTTACACCTGTGTTTGCTATAAAGAGGTCAAGCTAATAACGTCCAGTTAATTTATTCTGGAAATGCGTATTGATTTTGCCCACTGTTATGTCATTGGCGGCCTGCTTAACAAGCTGTAGAGACAGGAAATGATCGATGTGGGATTCAACGCTAAAGCGTACTGGAGTGTCTGACACAGTACACCCCCTATCACAGAGGAAGGCTCTAAAGCACTGCTACATCAGCCGGAAAGAGCAGCGGATGACAGCAGTCAACAGGACGTTTAATGTTACACAATGCTGCCCATTAGCTGACCTCAAAGTATCCACTGCCGCTAATGTAGTTACCTGGTCATGCTGTGGAGTTCCGCAGGAGGTGCAGCTGCTCTCCACGCTGGACTGAGGGCTGGATACCGCCAGTGTTTTGGTTTTCAAACAGTAATCGGGATACTGTGTGGAAAATCTGTCATAGCCTCCTAGAAAGTGAAAAATATGTTTTTTTTATTTTTGGTCAAATTGTTGATTCGTTGGACTTTTTTTTTTAGAACCAGCTGAAACTGTCTAAGTTTAAGAAACAGAATTTTATTTCCCTCCAATTTCTACTTCAATGGAATTATTTTATTGAGGTCACAAAGAATGTACTCAGTAGTTCCACATATAACAAAATACCACAATTTCTACATTTCATATATATTTCATTTCACATTTATGTAACTCCAAAATCAGGCCCACTCCTATCATCCATGGCATTTTAAAATACATTTAATACAATGTAAAAGACCTACTAAATAGCTAATAAAATACATGAACCGTTATAAAAGAAATATGAAGTATATTGTTGGTTTGTGTTTATAAAATAACAGTTGAAAATTGTTTAATTCAGGTTTCTTCAGAACATGGGAGCTGGTTTCTAAGTGGTCATACTAGCTGAAGGTGGTCAAGTTAGAACATGTTAACTGGTCAAGCAGCGAATGACCAGCCCTGACAAGCTTAGACCAGCTAGCGTGTTAAAAAAAAAGAAGCTATTTTCCATCAGGGAAAATGACATTCTACATTACATCATTATTATCCGTACATCAGATTTGACCACAATGGAAACAGATATTTTCTCAAAACATGGCAGCTTTATTTTAGTTAAGAAATACAGTAACACAGTAGATTTTTGTGTAGTGTATATTGGAATTTACCTTTTAGCAGATAGATTTCTGTCCTAAACGTATCCCTGCACAAAGCGTTATGTACCAGGGTGATTGTGCTGTCGTCTTTCATAGTGTTTGTGTCGGAGGTCCGCTCGTCGTACAAGATCACGGCGGAGTACATCCCTGATTTCAGACGGGATCTCGCTTCATCGTCGCCGGACAGAATCTGGTCCAAGCTCACGAAGCCTTTCGCTCGCCTCCGAACTATCGTGTTACAGCGAATATTTACAGCACCGCGGAGGTGGCCGGCGCTGAACGCTAAAAACGACCTGCAGTCCAAAAGCAGACATTTCGCACTGTCGTTCTTCATCAACCTCTTCAAAACGCTGCAATCCATTTCACAAAGTTCGTCCATTGTAACCATTTTCCTCCTCCGACGGGGACTGGTCACGGTCAGATGTTTTAATAACAACAATACGTCAAATCCAGCGTTGCCAGTGAGCGGTGTAATGTTGTGTTACCCTCCTGAGAGCTTTACTACCACGGGCAGTTCTCTTTCCGTTTTATGAATGGGCTTCAGACGCGCGCTCCATAAAAGGATCGCGACGTCACAATGGAGATGACGTCTGCTACTAGCTCCATTCATTAAGCGCTCTTCATTCATAAGAGTCAGCGACGATCGATGGTGATCGCCTTCCTCGTCTAAACCAGAAATCAGCCATCCGATATTTCTTCTGAGATGGCAAAGCAGTTTGCTATAATGAAATTGACATAATAATATCTAAGGTAAACGACATGGATACACCTAGTAGTCACCTACGACAAGGTGACGTTCAAATACTGTACAGTTTTATTGTGATGACTGTAACACACACATTTACACACACACACGCACGCACATAAACAACCAAATAAATAGGCTAAATCATAACTAAAACGACGGAAAAAGGAAATTCCCATAATTCCCTGCGCGAACCATCACATTTGTTTACATTTTGCTGAAAACGCTAGTGTAGTTCTAACTACCCCCCCACTCCCCTTCTTTTTACGCACATCGTGTGGTTTCCATTATACAACCTGAAGTTAGCATGTATTACAGTAACGAAGTATATGTAAGACTTTAAGTACCTTGATATACAATCGTTTTATAATGAAATACTGTGTTAATGGGAATGGTCACTGCAATCTGGCAATCCATACTGTTTTTTGGCTCTTGCCATTTTAAGTGTAAAGAGTTAATTATTACTCTGATTAATGATCATTTCACTACAGGGGGGTTTGGGAAGCTGTCTGATTTGATGGAGACATGAGAATGATTTCTTTATTGACTCATGAGATTAAGAAAGACCCTAGTTAATTAGTTAACAGGAAAGATAGGCCTCAAAATGCGGAGCTTCTTCTCCTGGGGTTTACATATTTCAGATCATCTGTAAAATGGAATAAACATTTGTTAAACAAACAAAAAAATTTCATATGATTTTAGTTGAAAAAACCCAAGCTAGAATTACACTTGTATTACTTTATAGTTAGGCCTATACTGAAGTAAAATATATAGGCTATTTCTTCCTATCTTTAACTGAAGCTAAATCTAAAACAAATTACCACAGGTTACAGAGATACTTGTTTAAATTACTTCCATGTGTGGATTTAAAGGAATGGCTTTGCATTTTAAAAAATGCTTTTCAGTTCCTCCGGAACTCAAATGTAAAATATTTGCATGATTTAACACAAGCTGGTTCATGAGACTCCTGTATTTGCATAGTGCTTTGCCATCATTGCTTCAGTTGAGCACAGATAGGAAGGTTTTCTATCCAATAGATGTGTTAATGTTATCATATGACACATCCTCCCTTCCCCCATCTGCTCCTGCAAAGCTGTGAACACGCATGGCTTTGCATTCATTTGTGGTTGAAAACAATTAATTTACACCGTCTGAAGCAATTGTGGTGTGTTAAAGAATTGTTAATGCTAAGTGATTTTAGTCTAGTCAGTTTATTAATGTGCCAAAATGTTTTCTTGATTGTGCCTATTGCATCAGTCGTATATGTTTCACATGTCTGTTTTCTCCTCTTCACAGAGAATAATACAGTCCATAGAGATTTCAAAATGACATATGTTGAACACATACAGACCAAGATTGTTTTTGAACAGCAGTTCAAGGTATTTTAGGACTTCAGTGTAAATAGAAATAAACAAATATTTTATTCATTAATAAATATTTAAAACACAACAATAATAGTAAATATACAGTTCACTGAATTTGACATTATTACAGTTTCATTTTACTAAAAATATTTAAGAAATGATAACTATGTTTTTTCTATTAACAGAAAAGTGAAAAATTATGGGTTAGTTCACCAGACTATGGGCGTCCATGGCTGCCGTCAACTGTTTGGTTACCAACATTCTTCAGAGCATATTCTTTGGTGTTCCACAGAAGAAACAAACTCACACAGGGTTGGATTAACTTGAGGGTGAGTAAACAACGACAGTATGTTCAGCCGAACTCACGTATTGTTTTGTACAAATAGGCCTTTCTAAATGAATATTAGTTACATGGTCCGTGATGTCAAAAGCTTTGAAAACCCATGCTCTAGAGAATGCACATGCTTATATGAGTTATGAATGTCTCAGAGTAGAAAGAAAGTATGGCAGCTCAGTGCACGTGTGCAGTGCTCTGCGCTCTCATGGGGGCTCTGGGTAAATCATAGCTGTCATAGCAACGGAGCGATGGCACATGTAGAAACTGCAAAAGGATGATGTGGTGACTGCGCAGTCACTTTGAGCTGAGTGCTTGACGTCAAACTTGCCACCACCTCTGTGATGTGTGTTGATAGTGGGTTGGGAGTGAAGCTGATTTCATGTGTGTTTATACAGTAAGGAGAATAGGATGCTGTATTCTGGGTAGTATTATAGCGATGCTGTTTCTCATGTAGTACCATCCGTACTGACAAACAGGAAGTGGTTTAGTCTTGGGGTATGGAGTATGAGTCACAGGATTCAACACGGTCAACCTTATTATACTGGTGTGCCCACCCAAGAGTCATGTGCTCTCTTCTTCCAAATCATTCATTAAACATACATACCCCTTCGCATTCAACCCATTTAGCCATTTCCTGTGTGTACTACAGAAAGATACACCCTTAGGAAACTCTTGTCAGTTTCTGGGTGGGGGTTTTTGCATATGAGTTGATCGTAAAAACGAAAATATGGAATCGCTAACGAGCATTGTTCAAATAAAAACAGAATTTATTTGCACATTTGTTGTTGTGAACATGGTTTCTGTGAAAAGAAGTTAATCTGATGTGTAAATGTCCAAATTGTTTGTTTAATTACCTTGCGATGCGGGTTTAGAATAGCACGAAGGTGAGTAAATTTTTTGTTAACCATCACTTTAAAAATGTGTTGAAAATGAATTGTTCTGTTTGTGGTTTTCAAAGAGGCAAACTGTTCATGTGGCATCTTTCAAATTGGATAAATTCATGTGAAATTATGCCAAAATACCAAAGCTTGAAGTCAACAATAGTTGATATGAGAAGTGGATTCTTTTCACATTTAAAAACTGATTAGTTGCTATCAAACTATGCATGATGATTTGAGCTTTACTTTCATACTTTTGCAGTTAGCAGTGTTTTGTCCCCTGACCATACAGATAATTCTGTTATTTGATCTCAATCGTCCATACTGAAAAATATGTATATAGAAAAGAAAACCTGTTCTTTAAAAGACTACCAACCTTGCTTACATTTAGTTAACATTTTAATTGTTATCAGTTTTAGTGGGAAAGCTAACAGATTAGTACATATTTAAACCCAGCAAGTCCACTAAGTTCATTCTCAATTGATCATGTTCATTCTTGCTCACTGATGATTAGCTTTGCAAGCATCTTACTTTAGTGTCGACAACATAAAGGTCCAGGCCTGAACGTTCTTCTGCATTATTAAGCAAATGTGTCATCACAACCACATCACTATAACAGAATATGATTCATTCTTTTTTGGAGGAAACTGAAAGTTACGACACACAAGTCGAGTGTAAAAACACAGTAAAATATGTAATGAGTAAAAGGAATAGTTCACTCAAAACTGAAATCATTTACACACCCTTATGTTGTTCCTAACCTTGTTTGTTTTTATGGAACACAAAGAAGTTATTCTTTGTCTTTTCTTTTGGCCACACATTGGAAGTCATTGGGGTTAAAATCCTTTGTTTTGTTTTAAAGTATAATGTTTCACAGGAAAAGCAAAAGTGATACAGGTTTAGAACAGCAAAAAGGTCAGTAAATGAGTTTTTGAGTGAACTATCCCTTTGAAGAGCAACATCTGATTTTGATATAATATAATATGGTGTTTCTGGCTCAGGACATGTTAAACTGTGTTCAAAACTAAAAATGGGAAGAACAAAGGTGGCTAGGCAAACTTGTGTTTTGCTGAGTTTCAGTGGCCTCGTGACTGGGCGGAAATGCAAAGCCACAAGTAATGTGAGTTATGGACACGGGTAGTGATACTGATGTTTACCCAATTAGTCACTGTGTTCAGAGGAAACAGCTCATCTTGTTTTCTATATGACATGTGCAAGTCAAACAAGTTTTATCTTGACCGTTCTGAGAAACATTTTTATTAATATCACTTGTGCTGAACAGTTTGTCTATTATGAAAGCAATGAAGACTTTATCAGACTGACTCTTTTAAATGGCATTTTTTGATGATGATCACTATTAGCATCACCATATTAAATGCCATTGGCCAGTCAAAACAATAGCCCCACCCCAAACTGATGCCATTGGTTGAGCTAGTGTTGTTTTGGTTGGAAGGTGTGTATTATTCTAAATTATACAAACCAATTTTAAAACATTCCAAAAGATAAAGCTGAAACACTAGCTGCTGCTTTCTTTGTTGCATTGTTGAATATAACCACAGACATTTGTTTGATTTCCATGGCATTTTAAAACCAGCGGACAGGCCTCCACACTGTGACTTCCTCAGCACTGACCAACAGCAGCGTGGCTCACCGCGATCTCATTAATCCTCTGTCATATGACACGCACACCCACACACACACACACGCGCGTGCGTCTACATCTCCGGATGCAACATCCGCCCTATCCATATTCAAAACACTCTGTTTTGCATGAGCATAAGCAAAGCAGTAGCGTGTCACCGGACAGGATGAGGGTTTGTTAGGACATGGGTGAAGTGTTGACCTGACTTTATCGCCATAAGTCAGTCTTTTCTATTTACGTACATTATGTTTTGTAACACTTTTAATATGAAATAGGCCATCCAGTGAGTGGTGCTAAAAACATGTTCAGTATTATCTGAAACTCATGAGCGTGAATCTGTTAACATTTTATTATGTTGGCTGTTGTATGCATCACGGCAGTTGGGAACTGTTATGTCTGGAAGATCAATGTTCTGTGGGATTTGCTGAAGCAAATCTTTGTACTCTTTAATTGTGGGCCTTGCAATGCTGTACCAGGTGGTAAAAAAAATATAGTTAGTGACAAAATTTTCCAAGCCTGGGTTGCATTATTTACACCCCCTCGGGTCAGTCTTAACCCGTATGACTTTTTATATATTTTCTTTGTGTGTGCAATAAGGAATTAACTTGTTCAGTGTTCAAGCTGCTCTTGACTACAGCAGTCCCCATTCACTTTCACTGCAAGAACAGTTTTAATGTTCCTAAATATCTCCTTTTGTGTTCCACAACTAAACAATTGTAAAGTAAATTACATATTTTTATAAATTTTTATTTTTAGATGAACTGTCTCTTTAAGACAGATTGGGGATCCCCTCTCCCTAACTAAGCAGCCCAGCATAAAAAGAGACTTTTCTAAGACAATACATGACAATTCAGGTGCAAAGGGAACAAGGTTTCCTAGTCATGCTGTATATATCCTATATTATAACCCTTGTGCTGTATTAAATATTGTAATGCAGCGTAATCCTCTTTAGCCCCACATGCTACGTGCTCCTGAAATATATGCCTCGATGCTGGAAAGCAGCATCTTTCCTTGTAGTCCCAACACAAGTGTCACATACTGCAAGTTGCGTTATGATTGGAGAAGGCAAGAGTGCAGTGAAGTATTCAGGGCAGACAGTCGTTTGTTGCTTTTCAGACAAGGCGTCATCATTATTCATGCCGTTTGCGTGCTGTTCATGTCACATGTCAGCGCTGAGTGATGAGGATTTTGTTGATGCAGAGGACGGAAGTAGGTCTCACATCTCCTGTGATCATATCTTTTTAGATGACATCATCTCTCCCACCCCCCTGCCAGACACACAAGTCACATGTTCGGAGGGGGGGGGGGGGGGGGGGGATAATGTACCAGATTAGCAAGCAGTCTTAGATTATCCAGCTTCCGGTGTTAAAATCAAATATCTCCCGTTCGGGAGTCATTATTGTAATTATTTCTGTGGGAGTGATCTTTCTTATTGGATTTATGCCCTCCGGAAAAATCTGTCCCAATAAAACCTGTTTTGTGGACGCGTTATAAGTTTGCCTCTGTCTGGTTACACAAGTCCTCATTAGCTTTAATCTGTTGTGTAAACCGATTAAAACATGCCAACCCAGCACAAACTAAATGACTATGTCACCCCATTCATGAACACGGCTGGAAAGATTATTAGGTCCAGACTCGATGCAACATTTTTACTTTATCTTAACTACAAGTATGCTGAATGGCACAAATTTCATATCTGAGGTATTCTATTATACTGTAAATTAGATATTTTTGACTCTGCCCAACAATTATTATTATTTTATACAATCTATTAAATTACTATGAAATTGATTATTATTACTACATTTAGCTTTGTCTCACATCATACACACCCAGTACCTCCAGGTTTTTCCATTACAACAAATGGGCCGCTCCTAAAAATTGACACACCCAGGAAACTAAATCATTTGGACCCTATAGTGTTCAACCATTGAGCCCCATTGCCATTATTTAAAAAAAGGTAACACTTTTTTTTACGATTACACCTATTAGTTGCTTATTAGCATGCATATTACTAGAATATTAACCATTTATTAACCCTAACCTAACCCTAACCCTAACCCTAACCCTAAGCACATATTAATGCTTCATTCTACATGACCTTCTACATCCCTAATCCTACCCAGTACCTAAACTTAACAACCTTACTAACTATTAATAAGCAGCAAATTAAGAATTTATTGAGGGAAAAGTTGTAGTTAATAGTTAATAAGTGTTACCTATTCTAAAATGTTACCATAATAATAACCCACTGTTTAACTAATTTAATTTAGGCTGCATTTGTAATCCTTTTTTCATACATGGTGTTTATTCAGTTCAGATTTATTTCATTCATATTATTTAAAAAAATCTAGTGTCAGATAGATTCACTCCAACGTTAAACTAAAATCAGCATGTGCTGTCAAAGCAAACTTCCTGTTACAGAGAATACGTTTGAGACATTTTGCATATCTTGACCTAATTTTTCCTTGCTGCCGAGTAACAGCAGAGTAGCAGCCCTGATGGCTTTCCATGTGCTAAGCGTCTCCTATCTCATTTTGCTTAGGTGCATAAGAGGGGGCGAGCTTTACCTGCTACTTAGCAACAGAGCATCACTTCAAGCTGCTTTGATAAGTGGCTTGCGAGGATAGAGCTCACGTTTTCTATTTTAAGCCAATGTGTAACTTTTGTCAGCATGTAACGACTAACCTTACTATTTTTGACCTGCACATAAATGTAGTGAATCACTTTTACAGTATGACAGACAGAGTAAATGCTATATTACCACATTGTACAACAGGTACCTTATCCCTTAAACAATATAAAAAATATTACAATTTAAAATAACTATTTTAATCAATTTTTTTTTTACTATTTTAGTCTATTTTAATACAATTTAAACTGTAATTTATTCCTGTTATGCAAAAGCTGAATTTTAAGCAGTCTTCAGTGTCACATGATATCATTCTTCCTTCAGAAATCATTCTAATGGGCTGATTTGCACATTTCGCCACAGTTTCAAAGAGAAATGTCCACTGAGTGGCACTAAAACACAGGTTCAATACGTGAACCCTGGCAATTTTTTTTACAGGCATGTATTGCGGCAGATAGACAGTGTAACTAATATAAAAACACATCAACATTTGTTGATGCAACCATGCATTTTCAACTTACTTTTACAAAGATTTGAACTGTTTTGTTAAACCGTAGTTACACAGGATGGTTACATTATTATTCAAAACTTTGTAAATTCATGTGAAAAGGTATAAAAGGTGTTTTACTGCCTCTAGTGTTCATTTCTTTTGGAAACTGCAATGATATGTACTTATTGGTACATATTTTGTGTCTCACTAAAAATTGCACCAAGGTACATTTATGTCATGAAACCAGGAAGGATTTGGTGCTTAAGGAAAATCTTTCTTATTAAAAATGTATAAAGTTGAAAAGAACAGCATTCATTTAGAAATTTTCTTTAACATTATTAATGTCTTTGCTGTCACTTTCAATCAGTTTAACACATCCTTACTTGCCACCATCATAGAATATGAAAAATACGCTTTTTTTGTACATTAATATTTGGCAAGTTTACTGTGAGCCAATCATTCATTCTTAAAATCTCTCTGCCACCCTAGTACATGTGTTCTGTAGCCAGACGCGCTGCATTATTGAGCAGCAGTGGGATTGTGACTTACATAAGACTTTAAGGAGATTTTTCCTGCAAATCAGCTGCTTTCACCAAAACATAGCTTGAATATGCAGGTCATGGAGACATTACCGTATGAATGTAGTTTAATATGAATGGGCACGGCAGCTCAGTGGTGGTACACGAGCGGATCTGATGAGTCCTGCTGCTTGAGAGCATGTTACTAGTTTACTCTTCATGGGTCTCCTGATCTAGGACAGAGCAGCTGGGTCACAGCTGGACAGAGTAATAGAAAACGATCAGGAAAGGAGAAACAAACATCCTCGCGTTTGATATGTAGGCGTTTTGGGTCAGTATTAGAATGAAGCGGTTATGACAGCAATATTAGGTGGCAGAAAAAGGTGTCCCTTCATTTCCTGTTCGAGCTCCCTTGGCTCAGGAGCAGTGACAAATGCCAGACACAGGAAGCCTTCCCTCTCTGTGTGAGAGGAGGAAGCAGACATTAGAGATCAGAGCTCTGGCACCCATTCAGATCCTCACCTCACTTCATCTATCTTGCTCATTCAATGCAAATATCATTTCATCATTTTTGTTTTTAAGATTATTTTCCATATAAAGCTACCTTTTAAGAATATTAAATAGTTTTTTTTAATATTAACAATCTTAAATTAAGTTCATTTTTTCCAATAATATAAGAAAAAAAAAAATATATATATATATATATATATTTATATACAGTATATTTATTTTGTTTTATTTTATTTTACAGTTGCCAGTGAATAATTACTTTATTGGCTGCTTGTTTGATTTATCCTTAAAATTACAAAAAAAAAAAAGATAAATTTTGGGATGAAGTCTTATTTTCAGAAAATGTATTGTGAACTAAGATTTATTTGTTTGTTTATTTAGTTATTTATTTTTATATATATTGCTTAACAGCAATAATAATGCTAATAATAACCAGTTTGTCTTTGTTCACTTCTCTTTGTACAGTACAGATCATTTCAAAGCAGTGTCACAGTAATAAACACAGAATCAGTTATTCAATCTCTTTAAATATTCAAAATCTGCAATAAAGCAGCTTTACAAAGACAACCGAGTCATTATTCAGCTCATTTATCGGTTGATTAAGATAAATAAACTCAATTTAAGATCATTTATCTAAAAACACTAATGCATTTTGCAATTTTGTTTCTCAAGTAAATATATCTTATTTAAAATAAGTGTGTCAAACAAGGCAAAAATACTATTTAGGAAGTGTGTTCTCACTCTTTTATTTCCGTCCCTCTCTCTCTCTCTGTTCAGTGATGTGACTTTAAAGTGTCTAAACTGAGATTTACATGGACCAGATGTACTGTGAAGCAATGAAGATTCCTTTACTATGATGACTTGTGGAAAGAAACAATAATAGGCAGGAAAAACAGAGCAGGATGTTGCGATTTATTGGCTAAATGTTACTAGACTGGCATGCGGTTGAGATGCTTTACAGGCCAGTCTTTCTATTTTCGTCCAGTCACACGGTGCAACCTTGTCCTGGATGATCTCAGCCTCTTGGGGAGTGCAGAAAGAGGAACAGAGGGCAAATAATAGCAAGAGAAAGTGTGACCGAGTGACAGAGGTCAGGGGAAAGCAGATGCTGTTTCTTGACTGGTGAGCTTCCTCTTGAGAATCTGTCACATAGGTGGTGTGTTCTTGCTGAGGTGTTGTTTTCATACTGTCGACTGTGTTTTTGTACTCTGTCCCATGGAAACCTTCAGCTAGTTCCTGACAATTTCTCCTGAATTTCACCTCACATACAACCCGGAAATGTTTATCTTTTTGTATAGTTTTGTGTATAGTTAACCACCCCCAACCCCTGTATAAGTTATGCTTATGATCATCATCATAAATTTCTATTGTGTAATTATATGCTTTTCTTAAATTATTGGCATTTAATAATAATAATAATAATAATAACTATTGGGATTTCACTAAGAATGATGCAATTTTTTTCTGAGTCAACAAATGAAATTGTCACAACATTAAATCAGCTTTTAAGGACACATTAAAATGCAAGCCAGCTGGAGATTTTACATATAGCCTATATAAAAAATCTAATTTTTGTGGTCTGTAAAATATAAGGAAATAATATACTGTATAAGGAAGTCTCACCAAGCCTGCATTCATTTAAAAAAACACAGTAAAATATATTTTTATATAATACAATATTTTTACAATTTAAAATAACTGTTTGTTGTTTCTATTTATATATATATTTTAAAATTTAATTTATTTCTGTGATGGCAAAGCTGAATTTTCAGCATCACTTCTCCAGTCTACAGTGTCACATGATCCTTTGTGGATTATTTTTGTGGAAACGAATGAATTTTTAAAGATTCTTTGATGAATAGAAAGTTCATAATAGTTCAAATTTATTTAAAATATAAACCTTTTGTAACATTATAAAAATATATGCTCCCTGATCCCAACCTTTAAAACTGTATATATCATTTTCATAATATTATATAATAGAAGAGCTTTATGTAATAATAAGAAAAAGAAAGTCAGTTTATTTGAATGTAAATCAACCACTGAGACATAAAAATACTCATCGTTTAAGCTAATACAAATCCAAAGTGTTTACATTTTTGAAGGTGTTTCTCTACACTAAATCACTTTGTAACCACCTACAGAAAGAGAGAACTGGGCCCAAGTGAGAGGCAGCTAACATCTGCCTGGGATTCAGAGGCCAAAGGTAAAATGACCTTGGAATAGCTATTTTGGGATGTTTATTAAGCCTTGTGTTTTGTTCTCACTTGTTTATTGCGTGCACAAATGATGCAGCTTGAACTAACTGTGCCCTCAGTCCCAGACAGAAGAGCTTTTAGGCTTGCAGTTTGTTTTGATGAGAGCTTCTGCATCAGGCAGAATGACTCAGTTTTGCTGGAGGTAATGACTCTATGAAGAGGGAGGGTGATGGAGCTGGATGTTCACGAGAGGGGGGCGGGGGCTACATAACAACCTTGTCTTTGATTTACCCTAACAGACGATAAAAAGCCAAAGCAAACACATCTGGCTAAGTTGGTGTAAGCTGAAGAGAAAAGAGAAAAGTAACACCTTCACTGGCAATAAACAAGCAATCAATTACGTCAGTTATTGTATTGATTCATTTAAAAAGTCTGCATGGCATGAGGGTTAGAGAATATATGCAGATCACATGGTTTCGTGCGCATTAAAATAAAGCTTTGTTCATAGTCTGTGTTTTATGTCTGTCTCTGAGGACAAAAGAGTGCATGAAATAACAAATAAACAGTATCAGTATGCATGTCTCCTTTTACAAAACAAACAGACTAATTGGTATGCTGAAACGTTTAAAACAGGTAAGACACCTGAGACCAGTGTGTATCAAGGCAAGAAAGCTTTCGGTGACCTTGGTAACATCTGAAAAGACTTTAAATTTCACCTTCTCTTGAAGAATGTTTTTACAGCAGCCTAATATGCTATACATATGTGGGTCAAAGACGAAAAAAGTGTTTAACCATATGAATAAAATATTCATATAAATATTCATATAAAATAGGATTGTAATTCTGCTTTAATTTGTTAATTTCAAGTAGATTTTTATAAATAAATATCACACATATTTCTCAGATTTACTAAATTTACCCACTAAAACGTTAGCATAACAGTCAGGCATTTTTACAACAAAAGTCAAGTTATGACACATTAACAAAAACATTTTATTCACACCAAATACTAATTACTTGTAATTTTTTACCTGCTTGTCAATAAGATTTTCTTAATCATTTAAAATGTAATATTCTTCCTTATTCTTTTATATATTTTAATATGTACAAGTCGTAAATATTGTGTTTTTACATAAATATTGTGTTACGCTGAATGACAATGTAACGTTATTTCAACCAGATTTTGACACTTTATTCTCCAAAAAATATATATATATATATATATATATATATATATATATTAGTGCTGTCAAACGATTAATCGCGATTAATCGCGTCCAAAATAAAAGTTTTTCTTTACATAATATATTTGTATATACTGTGTATATTTATTAAGTATATATAAATACAAAC
>JAUCMS010000048.1:4335492-4347405 GCA_032357445.1 Enteromius radiatus
AAATGCAGAGCACAATTTCCTAGTATGGGCAACCATACCTGGCCACATGTCACGTCCTTTCCTTTCCTTTCCTTAAACCCTCATGTTGAGTTTGGGCCTTTTTTGTCTAAAAAAAATGTTTTCTTTCCCCCCAAAATTCTACTTAATATATAATATACAGTTTTTTATTATTTTATATACACATATTTTGTATTTATATTTGAAAGGATTTTTATTTAAGATGTATTCATTCATAAGCAGCCATTAGAAATAATAATAATGTATATTTAATACAGTAATATATATATATATATATTTTTTTTTTATATATAATTTTATATTTTATATAATACACACACACACAAACTCTCTCCCCCTCTCTCTGTAGGTGTCTAAATCTCTCTCTCTCTCTATATATATGTGTGTATATATAGACATATATAATCACAAGTGGATTGTAAACATATTCATTCTTATACTGCTATTTTATATGACTATATATAATCAATAATTAATGAATGCATATATACGCATATATATATATATATGCATATATGTACACACATAACTGATTTAAAATGTGTTCATTCTTATACCACTATGCTAAGCAACTAGCATTCACGCTGTCATTTTGCTATATTCCTCAGAAACCAGCAAACCAGCCTGGAGCTGCACGTTAGCTGGTATTTTTGTCCCGGTGCGGCACAGGAAGCCAATTCAATCGTTGATAATGGAATTGACCTAACCCGGGGGCTCTGTTCTCTATGTCTTGTTCCTGCTCAGCTAGCCTGCTGTGATGGGCTAAAGCTACGGGAGTTTCCTCTCAGCAGGCCGGGGGAGTTAATTTACTAACACTTAGTGGAATAGGTAAATACATGTGATGGACAATGGCAGTGATCCACTCTCTTTGGCCAATCAGATCAATCAAATAAAGCTCAGCTTGGGGCGGAGAACGTCTGACACGTATTCATTCATGATTCATTCTACGTCATAACTTTTTGTTTATTTCCCATATTTGTAGTTTCCGACATCTTATGTGGCCTTAGTAAAGCAAATACAATTTGACAGTGATGTCAGTGGTCTGTCGAGTTGGGTTTCTGGGAAGACAGAGTGGGGCAATCAACAAGAAGTCCATGTAACTGGTTCCCGATGGAGGCTAGAGCATTTCCTGTTGGGTTTTCCACGTAATTAGCATATGAATTGCAGGCCTGTGATGTGTGCTCCAGAGCGGCCGATACCTGCAACACTCTAATTAGAGATAACGATTTAAAGGAGGGTCATCCTGTTGCAGGACATCTGGTTCCTCGTCCACCTCCTGTCTGGGGGGAGGAGAGAAAAAAAGGCCATGCTTCCTGTGTCTGGTTGACCAGCTCGACTGGAAGGTCATTGCAGGAGGCGGGAAGCTAATAAAGCTTCTGTGCTAGCTCTTTGTGTACAAGGCACGATGAATACAGTGACCTTTCCTGGAGGAATAGTGGTATTCCTGTCTTTATACTGAACCTGAGAGAGGAGGTGGATTGAGCTGTCGGCTCGTAAAAGTCTGAGACAATAAATCCAACCTCGAGAGCATTTCATGATGGAGGAGAATAAAAAGAGCATGATGTATTAATCTATGCTTGGAAATGAGAGGTAAATCAGACTAAATACAACTTTGTGACTTATATCCTTATCTTTTCTTTGGTTTTTAAGTCGTCTATGGCTATGAAATGGATGTCCAAAGAAGAGAGAGAGTGTGTATGTGTGTGGAAGCAGAAGAAACTGAAAATGGGTTTCACAGGTCATGTGTGTTGAACAATAACCTTCTTTCACAATGTCCAAAATTGTCAAGGTTCAGGCAAATAGCATGCTTTTCACAGATTTCACGTTTACTGGGTCACATCCTGGCAAACAAAAGCTTCTTGCATAAGATTTCCACAAGGTGCTTGCAACATATCAGAGAGTACAATGGCAGCACAGATACACTTTAGAACGGAACTACAGATGTGAATGGAGAAAAAAACTGAAGCTAGAATGATGCAAGCTTTTCTGTTTCTGGGACCATATTATATACACTATAATCACAATCAGAATTCATTTTATTCATTTTAAACTTAAGCCTGTTATGGTGAATGTTGCGAATGTTGACATTTTAGGCATTTAAAGTAATATAGCTATTTATTATTATGACATTTATAAAGCCACTGGATTTTTTTACAGTGTGGCAGTAATAAATGAAGAAAAATGAGTAAGCAAATGAAAGGAAGAAGCGTTGAATGCAATAAATGTTGTACACAACAGATGCACAGTGTGTTTTCCATCTGTTTAAAGTGCAGTTGAGTTATTGATGATGATCACTGCTCCAGGGGAAAAATTGTTTTTGTGTCTGCTTGTTTTGGTTTTGTTGGCTCTGCAGTACTTGTGATGCGGAAGGGTCACTGATGATCTTGTCAGCAGGTTTCCTGGATCTCGTCTCATATGGGTCCTGGAGGGAGGCAGAGTACAGTAAATGAACTCTTCTGAGAATTAGTTATGATGGCAATATAGACGTAGATCATCATTACAAATGACAGGTTAAGCTTCTTAATAGCTCACACAAAACCAAAAATGTACTCACTTTCAGGCCTTCAATGAATAGCTTGTTTGTTAATCTGAACATATTTAGAGAAATTTACATCACTCACTAACGAATCCTCTGCAGTGAATGGGTGCCGTCAGGACGAGAGTCCAAACAGCTGGTAAAAACATCTAAATAATCCATAAGTAATCCACATGACCCCAGTGAAGCAAAAAGCTGTGTGTTTGTAAGAAACAGATCCATTCTTAAGATATTTTCATTTATTTGCTTCTGGATAAAATATGACACCTTAAAATTGCTTATTAGTATTGATAGATATTGATAGGAGCACCAGTTTTAAGTTAAAATGCTTTAATGGTAGATTTGTTTTTTCACTTCACAAGATTAACTGCAGTTTTGTGGATTACTTTTGAATTATTGTGATGTTTTTATCACTCTCATTTTGAAGGCACCCATTCACTGCACCATTCATTAATGCTAAATTTATCCAGTTCTATTCATATGAAGAAACTCATCTGCATCAGCAAATTTTGCCTATTGGATAAGCTAGTTTTTCATGTCAGTGCTTTCATTTGTCTGAATTGCACAAGATGAAACAGGATCAAAAATCAGACAATGATATTTTCTGTACTTAAAAAAAACACAAAGAAATTATGAGCATTATGCTGAGCTCCACACGCAGCACTTAACTTGACTGTCACTATAAAGATGCTCCTTTTCAGGGTCCAGCGTGAGTCTCACTGCTGGGGAGAGATGAGAGCTGCATGACAACAACCCACAACACAAACACCAGCCACACACTACACAGCACTCACCCACCCTCAACTAACCGTTGCTAGGCAATTCTGGTTGCTATGAGAGAAAGAGAGAGAGTCTGAGGAGCTCTGGGTATCACCGGACAAAACTGGACATTCCTTGACGTCTGTGTCAGCAGGATGCTTTTTATTTTCAAAATGAAAAATCATAAAAGGATGACGGCGATGTGGAAAGAGTTGTGCTGAAAGCTTGTTTTCTTTAGTGACTGTCATCATTAAAAGAAAACCACACAGCTTCATGGGAACAGTGAAGAATTTTAACCACAAACAGTAACTAAGGCTGTGTACTTATGATATATATATATATGTGTGTGTGTGTGTGTGTTGTCAAATGCAATATATTGCAATATATCAATAATCAAAAATTTATATAGGTTTAATTATTATGTATTTACTATGTATTTATTATGTATATATTTATATTCATATAATTTATATTATACATAAATATATTTAAAATATAAACATATTTTTCATAAATATATACATGCATGATTGTGTATATACTTTATAAATATACACATTATACACACATATACTTTGTAAACAATATGTGTGTGTGTGTGTGTGTGTGTGTATATATATATAATATCATAAATGTACTGTTAATTAAATAGAAAAATAATTAAAAACTTTAAAAAAAGAATATATTTCAATTACAAATATATAGGCCTATCTCACATATAAATAAATAAATGTTCATGTTAAAATTAAAATATGAATATATAAATATTAAAATATTTTTTGTGAAAAATATTACATATATATATATACATACATACATACATACATGCAATTTTACAGAAAATCCTTTCCAAAAAAAATCTGGCTGATCCAGGCAATACATATGCTCAACAAAAACTAAATAAACAGGCATCGCCTGTATGAAAAAGTTGATTGGCTCTATTAACTAAAGGGGCAGGACTACAGCTGTCATATTAGGCATTACAGTTCCTGCCTTCCACAGACTGTCTTCTCCTCTCATCATATCTCTGTATTACGTCCACCACCCCAACCTCTCCTGTCACCCTTTTCACTTACTATTTGCTTCCAGCAAAAACACACAACGCTCTCAGACACCCCTCTCTGCACTTGCTGTGTCAGTCTAGTCTGTAAACCCAATATCAGCATCTGTGTGGTAATCTCCCCGCAGGGCCTCTGGGGCTCAAATAGTACATTAATGACCTGTGTTTGCAGCAGGTTTCCGGTGTCGTCACTGGGGTTGTGGGCTGGAGACTTTCAGTAACAGAACTGACCTATATTTTTCCAAGCACCTCTCTACTCAGCTTGCAGTCTGCCTGAGTATTTGTACTTCATCTTTGATTATTGCAGCGATGCGTCACTTTCCCTGACTAAAGACATCACCATTATCACCACCTCAAGGAATGAGATCCGTTTAAAATCCTGCCATCACAAGCATCATGCTATTTGCTAGAGATGTATTTGTGTAGTCTTTCCTCAGTTTAAATGTCTAAAAATCAGGGGCAGAGATATATATATATTTTTTTAAAGAAATTAAAAAAACTTACTAAATATCACAAAACACATGAAATGCTTCCGCTCGACAGGCTTCTCTGTCTTTTGCTGGGTCAGATGGGCTACTCTGCAGATTGGAGTCTTGAGGGGGTGGAGGATTCAGCGTTCTCTTGTGGTTTATGGCTTAGCTGAGCTCAGCCACCTGGTTTTGTTTGTGTAGGTGATCTAAAATAATGCTTACTAAAAAATTAAATTAAAATCCCCTGACACATTCAGAGAAAATTATTTGGTAATGGATACAATAAGGTGAAAGCACTTAGCTTCTGCATGTAAGGAAACTATTCTATTAAATAGTATTAAATATTGTATTAATTTGATGAGTTACTAGTTTTTAATATTAGCAGTAACAACAACATCAATATTAATCATTATAATATTTATATACTTTGCTTCCTGATATATAAATATATAAATATTGTGTTTTATATATATATATATATATATAAATATATATATATATCAGTTCAAAGACACAGACACACAAACTTCATAAAATTGTAAAATTGTACACACGTTTTTAATTTAATTACATTTATAATAGAAATTTTGAATTATTTTTATAAATAATTATTTCTAAAGTATCATGTGATAATAAGGACTTAATAACATCTAATTTTTTTATGATTATATATTTTATATTTTTTTATTAATATATTAAAAAGTAATATTTATCAATATTTCATTATTATTTATATTTTTCTTTATTATATTATATTTATAAATATTTCTATATTATGTGTATTGTTCTGAATGATTTGACATATTATTGGAGAAGTAATTTGCTGTTTTTGACATCAAAAAGCTCTCATAATAATGAAGCGATGTGCTACCTGCTTTAGTTGATTTGAAATGTGGCAGACCTTGCCTGACTTGTCTCTGCTGAATGTGCATCAGGAGCTGTAAAAGCGCAGCTCTGAAGCCTCCCTCCCTCTCAGTCTCTGGCAGCCTAAAACAGGTCACTCTCTCTTCATTTGATTGCGTCAGCGGCCGGACACAGTCTTCATAAAGCTTTAAAGACACAAGGTTCTTTAGTCATTCCAGGTCAACAGTTTATATAAAGGAAGTATTTGCATTCAAATTAGGAAAATAACATCCTGTTGGTGGAAATTAGAGCAGGGCGCGTTGCAAAATCGTATTCTAATCCAGGCTTTTTGTTGGACGTTCAATAGCAACAGAGGTTGTGTAAGCCACCCTTAAAATTCTTATCAAAACACATCAAAGAGGAAAATGAATGAGCGAGTGAATAATTTCCGACTGCGGTGATCGTTATCTGTTTTTAGGCAGATGTGTCTTTCACTGTGATATTGGCAGAATAAAGCAAAGCTCTCTGCATGCTTATCAGGATTGTGGAGATGTAGTGATGGTGGATTGGGCAGCTGTGGTTACCAGACGCCGGTGCGTTGGTGTAGAGCTCAGAGTGTAATTACCCAACATGCTGTGACCAGCACAAACAGTGAACGGCAAACACAGGCCACCAATACGGTCATCAATGGGCAGCCCCCCTCGGATCTTACTGTTTGGCTAATGACAAACAAGAGGGCTGTTGGACAGATGAGGTGACTGCAGACTCGATCCTGGAGAGACGTCACTGCGGCGCGGCGGAAGCGGATCTACACCCCCGCTCTGTTTGTCGTGTTGCTGTGCACACACCTGGCTGATTTCTCACCTATCACTTGCTGCCCACTCTATGTCCGCTAAAGTAACGTCATCAGCAGTCAAGGCTGGAGAATGTTACCATTGCAAAATGAATGAAAATCATATTACTTAAAGGGGTCATGAACTGCCTTTGTTTTTTATATTGTACTGTTCTCTGCGTTCCACTTATGTTTTTATTACATCAGATTTTTACATTAAAAAAGCATAATTTTTTGTCCTGTTATTAATCCTCCTTATCTGAATGCTCCAGACTTGGCAGATCCAAAAGTAAACGCCCACTGTTCTGATTAGCAAATAGTTGATTTAGGTTAAAAAATGCATAAATATCAAACAATCTGTTTAACAGACAAAGCAGTAGTCATCACGAAAATAAACATTACTAACATTTGTGTGTTGCAACATTATAGTCAGATCCAATATAGTTGGCACAGCATCATCTTTCGGTTTCAATCTTTCTGAAAATCCTGTGTCAGATTGTACTGCTAGTAAATAAATATGGGTACAACGAACTGAACAAAGGACCAAGTTCTATACAACTGCATCTTGTTGCCTTCTTAGCATCTTTATCTTTTGGTTTTTGTGTAGACCTGTGTTTGCCTTTCGTTATTTACACTACATATGTGAATCGGTAGGCAGGGCTAAACGAGCAGCGATGTAGAAGCAGGCACTGATCTTCTGCAAAGGATGTCATGCAATGTGTGAAGTCATAAGAAGAGCAGAATCCACACCACAACTATCACAATAAAGGCATAAACAATATCATTGGAATCACTGTCAGAATGAATTGTAGAATTTAAAGTGACAGTCGAGCATGCACTTAAAACAATATCATCTGCTAGTGAGAATGTGTTATCTGTATAGTTATATTTATAGTTATTTTAGTAATTTTAGTTTTTAGCATTCTGGGCCTTTATTCCTTGTATGGGATCATGTAGAGCCTTTTGACGCTGCTTAGAAACTTCAACTTGGACTTTCAACCCTTTGATCCCCACTGAAGTCCACTGCATGGAGAAAAAATCCTGGAATTTCTTAAACCTTAAAACCTTAATTTCTTTTCTACCAAAAAAGAAACACATGAACATATATATATATATATTATCAGAGTTTGAAATGTTGTGATTAACCACATAGCTGGTTGGTTTGGTTCATATGACACTTTACTTTAAAAATATGCTGATTTAACTTTTTTAAAAAGGAAAATGCTGGAATGTTTTTTTCCTGAATTCAGTTTGTGTGATTAGCACAGTATAACTAGCTAGTACCTGATATCAAAACAGCAGGGGCTAGCATATGTATGTGAACAAGCTATAAATGTGGTGGTCTTTGAACTACACTGACACCTAGTGGTGTGGATGAATTACCAGACAAAAGTATGATTTTCTATGTGTACATCAGTTATTTCAATGCTTAAATATTTATTTATCTTTATACTATTTTATAAGGTAAAAAGCAGTTATAAGGGGCAATTTCCTGCCCTTCTTTTCCTTTACTTTTTTTTAGAACAAACTAAAAAAAAGCCATTATGATCACTGAGCCATCTGGCTTCATTCAAAGCAGCCTCTCCCAGAAAAAAAGGTGACCATGTCACTTGAAGCTTTGTAGATTGTCAATATTCAGCGCGAGTGTGCTGGGGTGAATAATAGCCATTGACATTGTGCTTTACAAGGCTGTAAGCAGAGAGGAAATGAAAAACTCCCAGAGAACAAGATGTACCAGAGGCAGAGGCATGTGCCGTACATGGATATAGATATTGAGGATATACAGGTTGAACTGTGGTCAGCGAAAGTAAGGCATTGGGACCAGCAGGGATGGGTGTTCCTCCTTTTGGATGTGGGCGTTCATCAATTATTAATATTAGCTCTTTGTTGTCCTCCCTAAGGATATAGGAAGGAAGTCACAGCAAGGGAGAGCGAGAGAGAAGAGATATATAGCCTTACTTTGTGATGAAAATGTTTTACTTACAAGGGGGGCTTTGAAGAACTACAGTTGTCCCTTTGTCAGATGTGCTTTGTTTCATTTTATGGATCATAATGTACTGTTTTCAAAGATCCTGTAAGGCAAGTAAGTTCATTTGGTGGTCGTACTAGTAATGCCTCAGAGAACCATCATCTAGATAATAGTCTTCTTTCTATTTAAGCAGGGAAAGGCCTATTTTCTGTCAAGATTTGAGATCAGAGTAAAAGAGTATCATAAATTTTGCTACTTAAACTTAAATCAACAAACAGTATTTTATCTGATCCAGCTTGAATGTGCAAACATGCAAAGATACACTACTGTTCAACAGTTTGAGGTCTGTAAGATTTACATTTATTTGTTAAAAAGAACCCAAGCTCATTGGAAATATGTGCCTCTACATACATTTCTGCACGTTTAATTTGTAACCGTGGCACGTTTGTATTAGATACTTATTGCAGTGTTTTTATAATGCTGCTCGAGGTACGTTTTGTGGCCGTTCAGAATTCAAATATCCAGTGAGTGTCGCTAAAGAATAATGCTCTATCATGTTGGAAATATCCCCTACACCAAACCCATACCTAAACCTACACGAGTGTTAAATGCAAAAGTAATTTGAAAACGTATTTACTGCTGCAGCCATGCTATTTTAAATTCCTGCTTAAATGCTGATTTGAGCTGTGTTTGGCAAACTGTTTTACATGGGATTCAAACTGGTGCTTTTCAACACCTACGTGCAACGCCGTATCACATGAGCTACCAAGTAAACTTGAAAGCTCATACATATGAAGCTGTGTATGTGACAACTTTCAAAAGTATCAGTTTTCAAATCGTGCAGGAAGTCATAACATTCTGCAACTAATTGTGTGAAAATTAGCCTTTATTAATCAAAAATGTACCTGTAAATCAAAAGGACTAAAAGTTGTGGGAGTTTTACTGCCTCTAGTGTTCATTTCAACTGAAAACTGCAGTGATTCGTATGTATAGGTACGTTTTTTCAGTTTTGCTGAAATGTATGAAGAGACACGTATTTCCAATGAGCCTAGGTTGGTTAAAAAAATACAGTAACATTGTTCAATATAATTACATTTTACAACAACTTCTATTTTAATAGCCTATGCTAAAAATGTAATGTATTCATTTGATGGCGAAGTTGGATTTTCAGCATCCATTACTCTAGTCTTCAGTATCATTTTAACATGCTGATTTGGTGCTCAAGAAATATTTCTTATTGAAAATGTTTCTGTCTAAACTGACACATTAGTATTTTATTTGATGAATAGAAAGCTCAAAGAAACAGCATTCATTAAAAACAGATTTTTTCAAAATGTAACTCTAACTCTCTTTATAAATATAATACTTCCTCGCTGAGTAAAAGTATTCATTTCTTCAAAAAACACAACAACATCTGAACATTACTGTATGTCATCCAGTGTTTTTCTGTGCAAGATTCTGCCACCCACCTCTCTCTGTGGAAAATGTGCCTCTCAGTTGTCAAATGTTCAGTTTTAAAATTAGTAGTTTTCAATGGCGCTACAAATGATCATTATTTGTCATATTGAGGCCTTTTACGGTGCCATTATGTCATTCTCCAAGCAAATAATGCAAAAAGACAAGAAAAAGCATCAGTTTCAGCTCAACTGGACTGGCAAGTAATTGTTCACACTCTAAAAAGAAACAACCAGTGTCCTTATTATTCAAAGACTGTTAGTTGAGGGCAATTATCTAAAGAGGCACTAAGTCAAGGTCAAGTCAAAAAGAGCGAAAGAGAATATTCACAAACTGACCCACAAAACATTTACAGTCCTACTGAATAAGTCTGCTCTGAAGCAGAACTTAATATTAGTGTTATTAAAGGAAGACGTTACACAGCATTTCAAGAAAGTTAAGAATTTAACTTGACATAGAAGCTCTGAGGTGGGGGTCAGTGTTTGTCAGAAAAGGCTGAAAAACTTGAATACTGTACAATAACACAGAAACATAATTTTCTTTAAGGTGTATGGGAATATATCAACAACAGATATGCGAGTAGGTGGACAGGGACACACACAAAATGCCTGTCTCCATCAGCAGGCCCATCTGTGTGCACTGGCAGAGGGGAGTGTTCAGTGGGCAGAGGCGACCCAGCCTGCTGCCCGTTGCCCAGTGACTCATTCTAGCAGCTGACAGACAAGGATGAGGGGGAATAACATGCCCACTGCCTCTGGCACAGCACAGGAAGGGGAAGTGGAACACAGCCCACGCACAGTAACTTCCAGAAGGGCTTTGTGTGTCTGTGGGGAAAGGGGGGGAGCAGGTGTCTTGCTTCCCCTATTGTGAGATTCGATCCAAAAATCAGGCCCCGTTGATCCGCAACAGTTAATCTTAAAATGAGGACAAAGTTCTTTTATTGGTCACAGACGTGTCCATTTCAGGTGCACAAAATGTGATTTTGGGATTACCTGGGACTTTTAAAAACTACATGTTTTTTTAGTTTAAATTGAACACATTTTCAGTATGCTGTTGGAAAGATAGTCCTGCCCCCTAAACTCACATCATTGGTTACTAAAGGGATAGTTCATGGAAAATTCATGGAATTCATGAACACATGGGTAAACCAAACAACTGGTAGTAGCCATTGACTTTAATAGCATTTGGCTGTAGCCATTGACTTGCATAGTATAAAAAATATGGTTGCACTTTATTTTACATGTACTTATGATGTTCTTACAGTGTATTTAACCAAGAAAGTACTGGTATAAGGTGACTACATGATGTCGAATTAGGTTTAGGGGTAGGTTCAGGGTTAGTGCCTAGTTATTGTAATTACTACAATAAGTACATAGTATGCACATGAGGAACAGAACAGTAAAATAAAGTGTTCCAAAAAATAATATGGTTATTTGGTTACCCCAATTCTTCAGAATATGGTATTTAATGCATGCTATTCCTAAAAACATAATGTGATTTCCTGGCTGTTCTTTTGGAGTAATCTGGAGTATATTTTGGGGTGATAAAAAGAGCTATCCAAAGACCTTTAATATGTCAACAAAAGAACAATTTTAATATCAAACTGCTGTCTTAATGCACAGTAAATTAATCAACTTGGGAAATGTGGTAATATCTATTTTTACCCTCTTCACTTGTTGTGTCTTGATGAGAAAGCAGTTGGTTTTGCAATCCATTTTTATTTCTGTGACTCTGACTGAGTGCAACGACAAATTGTGAAGAAACGAAAGACTAAAAATAGGTTAAAAGATGGTGAAAAGGAAGAGAGCAAGACCTCTGGTTTGAACGCCCACATCCCCTGACAGGCTGGTTAACAGCAGCAGGCATATGTGAGCCACTACCTGATGACGCAAACTCAGGTTCCCTTTCGTACGGTCTCTCCGACGTCACGTCGGGAGCCGACGAATAGGAATCTCGCTTCGAGATGGCAAA
>JAUCMS010000048.1:4347505-4366221 GCA_032357445.1 Enteromius radiatus
CTATTCGTCGGCTCCCGACGTGACGTCTCCGTTCCCTTCTCAGGGAACGAGGGTTACAATACGTAACCGAGACGTTACGCAACGCTGGCCAAGGTTCAGAACCAGCTGTGGTATCAGACGTGTAATTTTCCAAAAGAGAGAGAAAAAAATACAATGACAATGAAGGAACCCATCTCCCCGTCAGTGACCTATTCACTGACTCACTCAGCACACTACACTGATAAGGTACATAAAGACCATTGTAGAGCGTCTACGTTGAACGTCTAGATGCTTATTTTTACATGCACTATGGCCAATCTGCTTTTGCACGCAACCTAATGGACTAAAGAGAGATAAATAGCTAATAGCAGAGGAAATAGAGTCCATTAAACGCATCTGATGGTTGAAAACAAATAGCAAAGCTACATCAGAGCAGGTCATGTTGGTCTGTGTAGCTCACATCGTTACTTTTTTGTGCATTAAATCCATCTGTCCCAAAGCAGGACGGAGTGTGTGTGGTGTTTTATAACAGACGAAGAGCTGAGAGTGACTCAGTTAGAGCAGAGGTAACGCCAGCTCTCCAAATCTTCATGCTAGGGCAATCACTGAAGCTTGAGGAGGATGACTGTTCTTTTCAAACCCCAGACTAACTTTATCAATCATCAGCTGCAGTTAAATTAGTTATATTATGTTGGATTGGTAGAACAGTTGTTATTCTTTAATTAAGAAAGTAGGCTCATATGAAGAGATGCACCGATATTAAACTAGGTTGATACCGATAAACCGATAATAGTTTCAATATTTGCTGGAGATATAATAATAATAAAAATAAGGGAAATGAGCATGTATTTGATATTATTATTGGATAGACAATAATATATATATATATATTTTTTTTTTTTTTTCCAATAATAATAATAAAGTTTTTTCATTATGCATTCTAATTAATCTCATCAAACTACATTTGGGTTACTTTGATTAGGTAAAAAAAATACAGCTAACTAACACAAGAAAACACAATAAAAATATGGAAACATAATAAATTTTTTTTTTTGAAAAGTACAAATATGTGTTTGCGTGTGTGTTATATTTTTTTATTATTTATTAACTACTATTGTAATTTCTATTAATATTTTAATTAATATTAATTAATAATATCCTTTTTATCTTATGCCACACATACACAAAACAATGCCAGCGTAATCAAAAGAACTGAACTAAAATGCTGCTGCATATATATATAAAAAAACATTTTTATTATTATTTTAGTTTTTTTTTCACATTTCATTTATTTTTTAGGATAAACCAAATGAAACTAAAACATTTATAATAAAATGAGCAGAACTACTTCTTTTTACTCATTAGATATTTAAGTTAACCCTGGATGTACGTGATAAGTAATTTAATATATATTTGTCAGTGTTTGCTCATCATGATGTCTTACATCTGTAAGTTCATAATGTTCAGCAAAAAGCACATCTTATCTCATGTAGTGTACTGTATGTCTCAACACGTGTGTATGATGACACGCTGACAGGATCTAACAGAGCTTACTGTCAATTGCATTATTCCGACGTGTATTTTCACACTTAGCCAAACTCATTCAGAGTCACCAGACCCTACGTCATCAGTTTTTCTTTCCAGCGCCACTAGTCACATCTTCTTTTTGCACCTGATGTAAAATAAAAGGAAGAACAGGAATAAAAAGTCAAGGGTAAATAGTGTGGCTGTCATCGTTCTTAACTCTTGATGTGAGATTGGCCCAGGCTCGTTCACAGTGGCTGAGACGGCCATCCATGCACAGCGTCTTATTACACATCCGGAGAGTCATTTGTGATGCTCGGGGGGGGATGATGAAAGTCGCGAGCACACTGAACTAGAGTGTTTGTTCCATTGGATGCCCGCAGAGACGAGACAAACCAGCAGGAACAAAGAAGCTGTGAGACACTACTCCTTCCAAAGCAACTTGACCTCGCAAGGCAGATGGTTCATTATGGTTATAATCCGCAGATTGACATTGGCAGGTGAACAGCGGGCTGTCCCACAAATGATTTTAGAGCATAGATGCCAATATGACCGGTGATGGTGATGACGTCATGGACCCTTCTGGTCCCGTACAGCAAATGAGGGCACTCTGAATTGGATGAATGACCTGTCAATGGAAAAATTCAAAATAGACATTGATAGTGAGAGGACAGGTGCATAACTATACAAACAGCCATCAGTGGCCAGACATCTGGGTCACAGCAGTGGCACAACAACAAAATATGAAAGTATACACAGCAAAAAAAAAAAAAAAGTGTAGGTGGGCTGATTTAGATTTTTTTAAAAAAAACTAAAAAGTTTTAGAGTGGGTTTTAGAGAACGTAGGCGGATTTTAGAGAATAGTTTAGAGATGAACATAAGTGTTTGTGAGACATTTTTCAACAAGGGATTGTGAAGAGTGTTAATGGTTTCTAATAAAGCTGGTGTTTAAATATAAACAGGTTATCACAGTGGCACATTATTAAATGTGGGACAAATATTTTATTTTATGTAATACAAGCAAAGATAATGGTTCAATGCCACATTTAACCCTTTACCAAGTATTAAAGCATGAGCTGAAAAACATAAATTCTCATTAATTTATAACCATATTCAACAAACTTGGCACAGTTTAATTTACTAACTTATGACAAGATTTTCATCACAATCATTATTCATATGGTTAGATCGTATATTATAAAATGTAAAACATAATATATGTATAATTTAACTTAACTGAATTATGCCTTTTCAAATATGATCTTTCATGCAGTGTGTCATGTAGCTGTATGTGAACATAAACTATCTGCAAAGTTGTGACGCTGACAGTGCACGATAAATGAAATTTATGTCTATCAAAAAAAAAGAGTCAGCTCACATTCGCCTAAACGACTCGTCAGCAGTTTTAATCTTTTTCTGTTACGGCTACATGTCACTAAGTAACATATGTGCATAATGTCCGCCCACGTTCTATGTCGCGAAAAACTTGCCCCGCCCACAAACAGTAAAATTTTCACGTGGATTAGATCATGTCAAGAAGACGCAGTATTTCGCGTCTGTGAGTACATTTGTTTTATATGTCCTTCCAAAAGATGAATCTACAAAGAATGAGTGATTAAAATTAATTTTTCAACAACACCTCAGCAGTACAATTCCAATCTTGTGTTGTATTCGCATCATTTTACTGATAATATGATGATATGGATCAGGGCCCAGTTTATTTGGACCAGCTTGCTCCTCTGAACTTCTACCTGTAAGTATGATTAATAATTGATGATTGTTTTTTGTTATGTTGTGTAACAACCCTGCACCTCTTCGTCTTGGTAACTGGATAACTTACGTTTCTGTAGTTCTGTTGTTCAGCTGATGTAGAGCCTGATGTAGTCTAAAAATTGTGATTGATGCAGCTTGACTGTCTGTCTGTCTCATTAGTTTAAGTTATGATAAACGACGGCTTAACGCAGTGTTATGTAGGCTATTATACAATGTTGAAGTTCATAACGTGAGATGTGCCTGATTCACTTACAAAAGGAAATTGCGAGGACTTTCCACGGTAGTCCGTGCTAACTAGTTGATGTATTCTCTCTGCAAGCATCCCTAATGTCAGAAAGACAACGGTAGACCAATCATAAAGGACTGCGCCATCTGACCAATCACAGCAGTGATGACTCACGGAAAGGAGGGGTTTAGAGAGACTGATTCTTCAAACTACTTCACACGAATCGTTTATGAATCATTTAGAAATGGGGAAAATTAAATCTATTTTTGGAGCAAACTAAAGAGTTTTTTGACCTTGCATACATGTAAACCTGTTTTGAGAGACTCATAAAACAATATTAGCAACCTTTAAAATGGCATAATAGATGCACTTTAAATATTGTGTATTTTATGTCATCAAGGTAGTCTGTCTTTGCACTTGTAAATACATTCAACGCAATGTGATAAATTGAGTATCTGCCATTTCTCCTTCCATCTCAGTATGTCAGAGAGTGTGTGTGTGTGTGTGTGAGGGCAGGGTAGGGAGGGGGACTCTCTGACTCACTCCTGACTCATACCCCCCTCCCCAGGGCATCACGGGAGGAAGCTCAAACCCCCTCTTCCCAACAAATAACCACACACACACACACACAAGTAGAGATAAGATATAATACAAAACGTTAATGATCCCATAGGAAGCAATGCACTATATGGGGAGAAAATGCATGTCTGCTTATCAAACATATTTAAACATTATAAATATCCGAACACACTGTAAACACACACACACACACACGTGCAACATGCCCTGATAACAATTCCAGCAACACAGTATGTTATAAATGGGGAATCCCTATTGGCAAAGACACAATCAGGTGACCAGCTACCATGGCAACAACCGCCTGCTGCCTGTCTCTGAGGAGCTTAAAGAGTGTAGGAGACTCGTTCCCAGATCCAATGCGCTGTCAAAGATGAGAGAGGACTCCCCACTGAAATCAGCATGAATGAAAGACGCATCAGCATCCAAATACTTGAACTGGCATCTCATTTTGAGCAGTTCAGGTGCTTGTTTACTTTGATTCCATTTGCAAAAACTCAATCAAATCCTGAGATGTGTCTTAGTTAGGGCTGTCAATTTGATGAGATCAATTACAAACAAATACATTAATAAATAATATATAATAAAAATAATACATTTATAAATTCAGTGCTAAAGGCGGTGCTCATGGCGTGAGATGCTAAAAAAACAATAAACTAGCAATTAAAAATGATCATGTGTTGATGTATTTCACATTTTTTTCCACACTTTTTTAACTCTATAGACTGTCCTAGTACAAGCATATTTATCTTTAGAAAACATTTACCTTTTTATGTTAAAGCAGTATTCCTAAACCTTCATTTCACCTCTGCACGTACTGCATAAAATAACGACATAATTTCATCTGAGCTATAAATGATCTTAAGTGCATTAACTCTTAATGCAACTCTGGATAGATGTGTAAAAGCAGCTCTCCATTATAGAAAAGGGAAAGTAATGCATGGGTGTATGACTCAGACAGTTTCTAATAAAAGATCCACCTGAATCAGTAAAGCCACTTTCCTAAAACTAAAACCCCAAAGTTGCATCTAAGAAAGCTTCTGAGTTTGATTGGCAGGTGTCCATAAACCAGGCCTGCTTTTGGTAATTGCTCGTCGAGTGACACAGGATGTTCAACTCGACAGATGAAGAGAACAGCAGAAAGCTTTTTAGGCTGTGTTAAATAAGTGTAAATAGCGTATGTGTGGAAGTCTACATAACAACACAGCAACAGACAACATCTGCTCTGCAGCTGAAAACAGTTTCTGACTCTCTCAAATGGTGTAATTATTTCACTGAGGCTTAGACTAAAAGCGAATCTTCTACATGTGAAGGGTAAGTAATCCTGAAAGTAATATTTCATTCATTAAGTTCCCTAATGATGCTGTTCCGACAATGCAGCGTGGTATTTGATGATTCATTCTTGTAATTTACAATAATGAACACGGCATTACCGATGCACGCTTATTTAATCAAACATCTGCTATCGCTGTGGTCCGAATGCAATTTTCGCCTCAGACACACACGCAGGTAAGAAAAAAAGCAATGTCCAGTTGGGTGAGTCACCATCCTCAGTGTGATTTAAAGCCTGTGTTCTTGTCATGTGACCCTCCACCGTCTCTATCAGCTAGAACTCATAATCCAAGCACATAAGTGAATCATCCAGTATTTAGATTTTATTATCAGACTGTACGGTTGGCAGAGTGCTGCTCACTTTAAGAAGGATGGTGAACATTGCTTCCTGTTTTCCACTGTTAAACTTTCAAAATCAAGGTCATACTGAGATTTCTAGATCAGGCACTGATAAGATTTATGGCAATGAAAACAGGATCATTTGGTAAATCCAACAAACATGGGTTGTTATTCTTGTTTCAGAGAATTACCACAACCACAAACCATTCATGACATGGTCCAAGCTACACCCAGGTTCAGAAACTATCCATGACTAAGACCAGATGACCAAGGTAAGAGAGAGAGAGAGATACCTAATGAATAAGTCTGTTTATGAAATGCATGGTAAAAAGCTGTGCCTCGTCCTGGAAGTACTCAGCCACTAAATGCAACACGTCTCTCAAAGCTTCAAACCACTTACAGCTTTTATCGCAGAGGCAGTACCTGAGGGACCGAGACTAAACTGCTCTGTTCAGATGCTTCCAGAAGTTTAAAAGCAACACATTTCCTGCCTTGAGTGGCCATTTCTCTGAAGATCTGGTGCATTGCCAGTAGGCTTATGTGCTAGTTTGGCATGCCTTAAAAAGTCCAATTCTGTTTCTAAATTTAAACGCAATTTGAATGGATGCAGATGCATAATTGTGATTACAATTCAAGGAAACAGAATTGCCAATGAAGTTTTTCTTTATTTTAGTAATTTTTCAGTGTTAATTAACCATTAACATGCTATCATACTCCATAAAAACATTTGAGGATATTAATATATCCTAATATTATATTATATATATATATCCATATATTAATATATATGTGAACAAAAACTTTTATTTTGGATGTGCTTAATCACGATTAATCGTTTTAAAGCACTACAATATATATATATATATATATATATATAAAACGATAGATAGATAGATAGATAGATAAATAGTAATAGACACATATGTAGACATATAGTTCAGATATTTACATTTAAAATCTAAAAAAAACAATATAAACTACTTTTAGACCACTATGCCTCTTCTCTTTCTTTTCATTAGCAGACAGAGAGTTTGTTCAGCCATGGGGTGTTTCTTCTATCTCCTAACTCAAATGTGGTCTCTGATCTGTCATTGCCAGCCGGATGAATCTGTCACAGCTCATATCGCTGAAACAGGAACTGCCTTCCCGCTCATCATGACCTCCACACACTGTCCCAGCATGCCCTGCAGCACCTGACTTTATCTATGTGTTTTCACAGACACTTTGTTGTGTTTTTTAATAATTATAACTTATTAGTTTTAGCTTATTTAGTTTAATTTAGATAAACAAATGAGAAATGTCCTTTCAGCTAGTTCAGAAACAATAAAAAAACAAAACAAATGCCACATGGATGAGCAAAAAATAGATTTTTTAAAAATGAATGAATTTATTTAGGGGAACTATCAGTTTTTTATAATACATGTTAGCAGTGTAAATGGACTGTATGGCTCATAAACTGAAGTACATTTTAGGCTACTACTATATGGATCGTTATAACATTAGATGCCCATTTCCTCTCTCTCTCTCTTTGAATGGATTGAGGTGCTACCACTGGCTGTTCTGTTCAGCATCACAGTTATTTTCATCTTAATGTAGACACCAGCTCTTAGCCCAACTACACGCTGTCACTGAATATGAGGCCATGCCAAGCATGATTAGAGTTAGAGATTTGAAACAACACGTCAGATGCCGATGAGGTCAGCACTAGCGCGTGAATGGAAAGGCAGAGAGTCCAAAAACGATGACGTGTCATTCACCACCTCATGCCTCAGTGGGCCTGTCACCCTCCTGTCCTCAAACAAGCCCCCGGCACTGTCTGCTATGGGACACCTTACTGTCACACAGCCCATAGAGACAGTTGCTCATTTGGGGGACAAGGCTTTTTTTCATGTAAACATCAGGATGCAAACATGTGACATTCATACATGCACAAGTGGCAAACTGTCTATTTAAACTTTATTTAAAGGGATAGTTTACTCAAAAATTCTATGATGAAAGCGTACATAACACAGTTTCACCCAGTCTCATGTTAATCTTGAGTACCTATAGAGTGGTACTGCAACCTTCATATCTCCAAAAAGTCTTTAGTTTTATCATATTCATGCAAAAAACACAGCTTTCAGGATTCTCTCCGAAAAAGCCAAGCTCCTGGGGGCGTGCCGTGTGGGCTGAGCTAAAGAGTGACGAGCACTTGCGCCAACTGCAACAAACTAAAGATGCTGTTTCACTTATTGCTGTTCTGAATCATGACCGTGGTCTTTTATAGCTGGGAACGCTCCATCTTACAGTGTCAAACTGAGCCTTGTTTATAAAACGTCCGTCAACAAAACCGAAGCTCATTCTCATACATTCTTCCTACGTGTGTCGTGCAATGTGCGCGTTGATGGGCGCGATCTCGTGCTCGAGAAATTACCATATAAGGACTTCCATGATCATCTACGTCTGGATATTTGTGTGCAAATTGTTGATTTGTTTCGTGCACAGAAAATATTCTTACTGCTTTTTTGCTTTTAATTAAACTGTGCATGTTAAATAAGGCCTATATTCACAATACTAAAAATGTTAAATTGTTGCACAAATTGTGCAATGCACATACAATACATATACACAATCATTTAATAATTGATATATAACGTTTATTTCAACAGTTACAAATTAGAGGGACACTTTTAGGCTTGTATGACTGCTGTTTATAATGACCTAAATAATTGCCTTTAAACAAGTTGCCTACTGTTCTAATGATATATAATATGATATATGTAGCAATATCATGTAGTATTACTTTATTAATCCAGCATAACATGGCATTTACATGGTAACCCAAGACAAAAAGCACAATATAAATAATAACATGGTAGTGCTGTGGTACATGTACTACAAGTGTTTTGGTCAGAAAATGTTTTTACTTGTAAAGAAACATTCTGTGTGGATTTTGCACTTTTATGTCTTCTTTGTGGCTGGTTGCATGATATATACATAACAGATGGACGTTATTTCAGGTTGTTCCTATGTCTAAATATGCTCCTCTTCCGTCTCTCTTTTTGTTTCTGTATGTTAGCGAGTAGTGAATCATTTCGACTGAATCACCAATTGATTCAGAGTGTTAGGCTAACTTTGACTAAAGCATGGAAAATAATCTATCTCTGCAATGCTAGTTCTGCACAAGAATGGGAACAAAATACAGGACACATGCATGATTGCTGAAATACTGTGAGGGAAAATCTCTTGTTGGTATGCCATAATATATACATGGTTTTTAGTTTGCTATATATATATTCAGTGAATCAAGTACTTTGTGTTAACCTTTACACTTAGAATTCATAGAAAATGTGTCATCAGAATATGAATAAAACAAAGGATTAGCTGATGCATTGCACACAATGAACTGACTTCCCACGTGAACTGTAGTGAATGGAACCTTGTGCTAACACTTGAGTCTTGAGACTCGCTCTATAATTATCCTGTGTGATCTTCAGTGAATTACATTTCCTGAGTAATGACATGCTGAAAGCAGCTAAATAAGTACTGTCCATCTGACTTTTCTAAATGCAAAAATATTTCTTCTCTTGTAGCTGGAGTCTTGAGACATCAATTGTCAAGTTGCAGAAGCAGAGTGAAGTAAGAGAAAATCCTGTGTGTGCCGTGAGATCTTTGTCAGCGTCGTGCTGAGAGGTCTGAGAGGGAGGGCGAGAGAAAGCTTGACACTTTGTGTAGCACAGTGTTTTTAAAACTGAGTGTGAGAGCAGACAGGCTGCAGAGAGAGAGGTCAGCAGGGTCCAGGAGGGCAGAAAAAAAGTGATAGGAAATAAGCAGTGCATGACTGAAGAGCACAAGGTGACTGGAGGTGGGAGGAGACCTTCTGGGTAGGAAACCCAACTTTGAGGGCAAGATGCCTCTGCTCCAATGAGCATTGTAGCTGTAAAGTATGTTTTTGTAATAATGTAATATATAATCTTTGTATTTGTTCTCAAAATAACTCAATTGAAATTGACAGATGAAAACACAATACATTCTTCTACAAAAAGGTACAGAACAGGATGTGAGGTCTGGGTGTGATATCCTAACTGTAGCTAAAATGAAATTCACCCTTGCCTTGTTCCAAACACATAAGCCATTTGTTTATCTTTGAAACTCAAATTAAGATAACTTTTTATGAAATCGGAGAACTTTCTGACCCTGCATAGACAGAAACGGAACTGACACATTCAAGGCCCAGAAAGGTAGTAAGGACATTATTAAAATAGTCCATTTTGCATTAGTGGTTTAAGAATACTTTGTGAATGCTCATCAAAGATATTATTTTTGATGTCACATGAACTGTTTTAACAATGTCTTTATTACCTGTCTGGGATTTGACATTTTCAGTTGCATTGCTGTCTCTATGGAGGATTAGAAAGCACTTGGATGTCATCCAAAAGATATTAATTTGATGAACGGTCTTATGGTTTTGGAACAACACAAGGATGCATAAATAATGTCAGAATTTTCCTTTTTTAGTGAAATGCCACTTTAATATGTACAAAATCAAGGCAAGAGCATGAAAGGTCATGGATTTCTTTTTTACTGAGATTCATGTGCTTTTGAATATGCATCCTAATATTTCATGTTCATCAGGAAGGAGTGTAGGAGTGTAAACACATTCCTTTTAACAAGGACAACTATGCAATTGCTAAGTCACTCAATCCAATTGGCATAATGAATTGTGAATGAATTGTCTATCTAGTTTCATAACCGTACCCGGTTTTTAACACCCATGAACATTAATGCTAATGTATTATTAATGAACTGTAATTAGAATTAATAATTAATCGCAAAACAGTTCTAACTGTTTTAGACTTCAGCATAAACCTCCATAATGGTATACTGTGCCATTACTTCTAAACCCAGCGGGACAATTACACTCTTGACTCAGTGTTTGTCAGAGCATTAACCCTGTCTGGGTGGCACTAATGTGTCATTAAGTGGCTGCCGCATCCTGTTTACTGACAGTAGATGTCTTGTCACCTACTGAGCAAACTGTAAAAAAAAAAACAAAGAAAAAAACAGCCTGCCACCTGTAAGCCACTGTGCACTTATATGCTTTAGTTTTTTACATGCTTTATCTCAAACAAACAGGTGTGAATACTAATGACTTGATGGTCTTGAACTGTAGTCTTTGTTTGAATATGTGAGAGTGAATTCTTTCAAACTAGGAAACAGCTCAATCCTTCCTGAGAATGGAGCAGGTGTTGATGTTTTATGTATAACCCTATTAAGACAGCATATGAGACAGACTTGGCTAGACTTGGCTTATGGCCTGACATTCTGACAAACATAAATAATCAAAAGCAGACTTGGAGCGCAGACATTTGTTCTGTTCTCTAGTGAAGAATTTCTGCCTTCTGTAGAACACAAACTTACTAATACTAATGCACTAATTTGAAATTAATTCCAAGTCTGTTGTAAGGTTGTTGTGGGAAATCTGTTGTAAGATAATTGCAATCTTATACTTGTAGAATGTTGCAGATTTCTATGATTTTTAGTTGTTAATGTGTTAAACAGTTTGTACGTAACATTAGCTTCAGTATTCATGTATGAAGAACTATATTGTTATTAAAAACAACAAAACACACAACGAATTACTAAAACTTTCACTAAAATATACAAATATAAAAGAGAAAATATAAAAACAAATTCAATTCATTAATACAACTATAATGTAATAAAATAACCTGATCTGAGGTGTAATTTAAAAAATGATAATAAAATGCGGTTGGTATGATTTGTAAAATAAAAAAAAATAAAAAAGCATATTATGCTCAGATGCTGTATTTATTTGATCAAAAATATAGTAAAAAGTTGTACTGGTAAAATATAATTATATAGTATTATATATAGTAGTGCAATATTGCTAACTATTATTAAAAATTAAAATGATATTGTAGGGTTTTTTTTATGTAAACTTATTTAAAAGGTTTAGTACACACACACACACACACACACACGTATATATATATATATATATATATATATATATATATTTAATTACTTTTATTTAATTACTTTTATTTAATTGTTTATTTAGCTGTTAATTATTTAATATATTTTAAAATGTAAGTAATTCCAGAGATAAAATGTATTTTCATGGAAACCTTGATATGTATTTTTTCTTCTTCTCAGGATTCTTTATAGAATACAATTTTCAAAAGAACAGAATTGATTTGAAATAGACATGTAAAAAAAAATATGCAAAAATTAAAGTAAAAAATGCATATTTGGTAAATTTATAAATGTCTTATTATTTTTGTGAATTAACCTCACCAGAACAGTCATACATAAACGTGTTAGCATAGCTTTCACAATATAGTTCTAAATAGATCTTTTTCAGATCGTCAGAGCAGTTTGAATATTAACTCTTGTGCCGTCTACACCGATCAGTTCTGTGTGATAAATTCCAAAGCAGGTTCAATGGAAATTTGCTCTGCTCCTTTTCAGAGAATGGCCTGACTCGCTGACCTCCCCAGGGTTAATAATACACCGGCAGTGTGGACACAGGATGCTGAAAATGCTTAGGCACACACACCGCTCCAATTGCTTGGATTATTCACTCATTTCCAAATAGACGGGGAATTATAAAGCACCCTAAGGTTGCATGCGCCGGCCTTGAAGTGCAGGTGGTGTGTGTCTTGCTTTACCTCTGCACTCAGGATGAGTGTTTTGATTTTATGGCTCAGAGGAGGATGTGGCGCGATGACCTCCGCTCTTGACCTCAGGTCCTCTCACTCAAACGGACCGCACATAACAATCAATTTCTAATCATAACCCAAGAGTTAGTGTAAGCTCTAACCCATGCATTATTCAGTTGAGGGACAAGGGTAAGCAATGAAAGGCCCTACGCACAAATCATGAATATTTAACATATTTAATCTCTTTTACCAATCTACAGCGACACTTCTCTGTAACCACAGCGATTAAACAGAATTTTGGAACTAAAAAATGATGGTGTAGGAGTATTTATTTGATTTTAGCCTTGATCGTCGCTCGCACTTGTGCTGGGAATATGTCCATCTATCTGGTTCATAACAACTGCTTGAGAGTAAATCAATAACAACAGGCTGAACAAGAGTCATGCAAATCATTATTTTCAGCCAGTGAGTATGTGAGGCACATGGCTGAGAAAAAGCACACGCTACCTAGTAAACCATTTAAGAAAAACTCGATCCTGCATCTGCCAAGCTCATCAACATCATTTATTTTTTCCGTGATGAAATATATGTCTGATTTAGAAGTAACAACCATCCTTTATAAAAGACTTAAGACCAACATAACATAGCATAACATAACATTCAATTTTAATTAGTAATTATTTTATTTCATTTTATTTTCAGTGTTATTAATTGACAGTAACATTTTATAGTATGTGAGTTATTTTTTAATATTATGTAATTTAATGAGTGTACAGTAATAACATTTACAAAATGATTAACAATAATAATTTTTGGTTTTTCATTTGATTAATTTTTAATAATACCATGTTATATTTGTAATATATGGAAATAATTGTTATTTTATTGTATTTTATATTATTTAATTTTGAAGAGTTTCCAGTGATGTTGTAAAATATTGGCAATAAACATATATTTTATTTTATTTTTCATGAGTTTCCAATAATATGTAAAATACTAACAATATTTTGTTTTATTTTTCTTTATTATGTTGCATTCAAACCTGAATATAAATTTTTCTCTCTAGTCCCGTTTCTCTCCCTACAGTGAAATAATTCAGCACACTGAATTTCTCAGAATTAAAATCAAACACTCACTGTTCAATACCAAAGAGTGCAAAGTCACCAGAAACACAGAAGCTGTCTAAAATTTCACCTCGGTCTGCAGCAGCAGAGCACCCATTTCCTTTCTTCTGCTGTGCACTCAACTTTACAACTCATTCAGCTGTGTCTATTAATATTAATAAGCAATTTCTTTTATTACATTTCTTGATAAACAGCAATGTTTGTGAATGTTTTTGTCTTGTGTCACTGAATTGATAGATTCAAATGTATTGTGCAGCTTCCTCAGTTTTCTTCTGTCACTTGCGATTAAGATGAATTCTGTTATACAGCATCAGCTGTAAAGGACCTGGACTTCCTGTAACGGTAAAGGGAGCGGAACAGTTCAATAAATGCTGGTAATATCAATAACCCACAGGATATTGTCATGTAAGGTCAATGAATGCAAGTTATGTTTTTTTTTTTATATATATTGGCAAACTGAAGACATGAGGTCTCCACCAACAGAAGATACTCTTTTACCAATATACTATAAATCAAAATCAGGTATTGTTTGCTAAATAATTTATTATTAAAAGATTTTATTTTGCATACTGCCGTTGTTGTTACGTTGTGTTTTCGTCTATTCAGTACATCATTTTTTACTTATTGTGACCAAGGACTACACAAATTTTTGCAGGGCATGAAAAACTTATTTTGCAATGTTCTTTCAAGGTTATTTTACCAGAAAATGTGTAAATAATCCCTATGGATAATGTGTGACCCTGGAGGACAAACCCAGCCATAGCCCATAGGGGGTCAATTTTATGACATGCTGAGTAAGTAAGCTTTCAATTGACATGAAGTTAGGATAGGACCATGTTTGGCTGAGATACAACTATTTGAACATCTGAGGGTGCAAAAAACACCCCTTTTTTTGTTGAGAAAATCGCCGTTTAAGCAGAACATTTCACTAGCCATTTTTATATATATATCTACAGTAGGAGATTTACGAAATTCTTCATAGAACTTGACCGTTATCTGTTTATTTATTGTCCCAATGATTTTTTTTTTTTTTTTTTGCATTTAAAAATCGATCATTTTGACCCATACAATGTATTGTTGGCTATTACTACAAATATACATGTGCTACTTACGACTGGTTTTGTGTGTCCAGGGTCACATATCATGATTTTAAGTAAGCTTTCTCGTCCCTCAGTAAGATACAGGATATATGGTGATCTCGCGCCATCTAGTGGTACAAAGAAGCCTCAGACTGAGAATCTTCAAGGAATGGGGTCTCACCACCAGATTAATTATTCCCTAGCAACCATTTAGTTCATTTTTTGGACATTGTTCTAATATAACATAATATAATATAACCTATTTCGCACAATATAACAACTGACACATGTATACCACTCTCAGAAAAAGGTATAAAACCGTCACTTAGGCGATACCCTTTCAAAAGGTACAAATATGTACACTTTAGCTGCTGATATATACTTATATTTTACTTAAGTATTAAAATACAAATATGTACCATTTAGGGGGTAAACAAGGTACAAAGTTATACCGTTTAGCTTTTGTGGCTAGGTATCGCCCCAGTGACAGCTTTGTAGTTGCAAAATATTGTAGTAAAATACAAATTTGTTGTAGTAAATGTTGCACATCCTACACACTCAATTTTTTGTACAAAAAAAACCTAATTAAATAAATAATTTGTTCGTACATTTCAATGAGCCTTTATGTTGTCTGAGCGCAGGTGAGGTGAAACACCGGGTGGCGCTGTTGCTCTGTTGTGGTTTGTTTCAGACTCGTGCTTTAGACAGAGACTCTGAGCGCCGGTGCACTTCCATCAACAGATGATCTGCTGCCTGCTGCAGTTGTTTCACTGTAACCCAGGGCAGAGAAGAGCACTTCAGTCTCCGACTAACTGAGTGATGGAATATGACAGTTTATAGAAATACGTGTGGATTCACAAAAACGTCTGAAACACGGAGCCCCTGGGTGAGTACACTTACCTGAATTATGCTGCTTTGCACCTTCAAGAGTCAAAATGCGCAACAGGTTATTATAAACACCATAAAGTACCGTTAATACCTGTTTTAAAAACATTTTAATAAAAGTAGTACTGTAATTATTGCTGTTATTGATATTTTTTGCTTCCAGTTCTAATAACAAGTTAAATGCCAAAGAAATTCCATATGCTTTTTTACAGTATTGGAGTTCTTAGTTTCAGTTAGAGAATATAAGAGTCTATTTGTTTACTAATCAGATTTTAGAGGAATTTGGGTGCAGCTGTGATTGAGAAGGACTGATCCTTTCAAGACTGAAACCTGATAATAACTTTTACTCTTTTTTTTTGTTTATCATGTGATGAGCGAGAACTTTGTGATATACTTTTTAGTCAGCTAATTGAAAAAAGATCCATATAATGCAAATTTTATTGTTTGGTTTTTGTGATCAAAGACCATTTTACAGATTGTTATTGTTGTATATAGACATGTAGATCCATAACTACATAATAAATGTGTGTATAAGACCACTACATTTGTGTTACTCCAATATGGGTTTTGTGATGGTGTGAAAATGTCACTCTCATAACTTGAGAGTGTTGAGGCTTATGGCTTATGTTTTATTTTCGCCACAGATTGTGATTTATGCCTTTAAATGCAAATGCATGAAATGATAAAAGACGTTGTGTGGGAAGGTGTCGAAATCAGTTATTAGAGGGTTTCTCAGTGCAGATTCTTTTCATTATGTCAATTATGTCACGTTAACCTTCATATAAGAGGAATCAATCAAATCAGAAACACTGCCAGTATGTATTTTACCAATATATTAAAGTGACGGTAACTTGCCAAGAGTTATGAAGTCCTTGTTGAATCTTGTAGGGCTACCTCATTGTAATATGTTTGTTTAATATTTTACAACCATGTTTTAATGTCGTTGTCAGTTGTTGGATAGTGAAGCATTCAGCTTCTGATGCATTACTTTTGGGTGCGGTTTCAAGTATAACATGTTTATTAGGAATGTTTATTCACAAATAGAGTTTAAAGTCCCAGTTTATTTCATGCTTTTGTAAAAGCAGGAATGTTTAAATTCCTTTTTTAGAGTAGATGTATATTCTTCAGAGTCAGAATGTTAACTATGTTTGAAATCCCTTGAGCTGAAGCACTGAGCTCATACATCTTATGAGACAAAATTAGTGATATTTAGTGCCGTGTCACATGGCGTCAGCTTTCATACTTCAGCTCAGCTGTGTTTTTGGGTCATTTGATGAAACGAGTGCCTGTTCTGGTTTGATTTTGAAGTTTCATATGACTTTGTTTTTTTTAGATGTGTGTTTAGATTATTTGGATTATATTGAAAGCTTAATTAACAAATTTTAGAACAATAATTGCATAGATTTAGAAAGGTAACTGACAGTTACAGTTTGACATGTCTTGTGCTCAAGACTATGAAAAAATGTAGCTTCATAGAAAGATAATAGTAGTGTTTTTATGTTAGTGTACTTTTCACGTTAATGATTTACCATACAATTCATGGTAACAGGGTTGACACACAAATAGGGACATTGCTAAGGATTTAGAATAATAAAATATGTATAATTAAAACTTAATACAATTCTAGATTTAAATTCCAATATACAAAAATATATAAAAATTAAAAACAATAATTGAATGCTTTTGTGTTCTCTTGCAAAGCTTTTTTAAATTGTTTTTTGTTTTTTCTCAAAGAACTTTTGATAATGACGTTTCTTGGGTGAACACAAAAATTTGCAAGTGAAAGCAAGAGCATTAATGAGCCCTTATTATGAGTTATGAAAGGATCATATTTTTGTTTTGGGATTTCCAAACAACAGGTTGGCATGCATGCAAGGTCAAAAAACACTTCAGTTTTCTTATAATGTATACCGTACCTTATTTGTTCAATGACTCCCAAATGATTGGCTCAACAATGAATTTTTCCGGTGATCATGGATTTTATTTAAAGCAGCTTTTATCCTTTCAAAAGCAGCACCTAGTGGCAAATAATGAATTTGCTTTTTCGTTCAAACCAACGTGAAAAGACCACATGTTAATGTTTCATGTTGACATATAAATGAAACGGCTTGGGATTCGTTTTTAAGAACGGCTCATTTTAATGATTCAGAGTTGACTCTTTCTTTGGAGAGACAATAACTATACACAGTGCACTTCTTACGTTGCACTTCTTTACGTCTTCATTCACTTAGTTGTGTTACACACCGCACAGAAGCAAAAATCCATAATAAACTACTGTATAATATTCATCACATAAATATATTTCTCATATATAATTTGATTTTTTTTTTTTCGCCATCATGTCTACTTAGGGCGCTCAGCAATATTCTTTGTTGACACATAGTAAAAGCCGCCTAGATATGTTGATAATTACAGTAATTAACACATATGCATAATGAGGGAAACAATAGGCACCTGTTTTGCAGAATGAACCTTTTACTTTGTCCTACACAGGAATCATGGGTAAATCATCTGTCCTCTCTGTGTAGCCATTTAGAATAGCCTGTTTTGTTCAGCGTGTTTGATACAGGGCTATAATAATCATGTGGCTCATTTGAAACTCAAAAGAAAGCAACAGAACAGGAAAGAAGTGTCCAAGCTGTCTCTGTAATACCCACTTGAGCCTCCCAGCTGGGCAAATACATCACACACTTCCAGTGTTTACTCTGTGAGAGCTCTCTCCACTTCTGCGTGAGTTATAGCTCCAGCGCCACGGGCACAGGGTGTGATCTGGCCACTGTGGGTATTAACGGTGTGATGATGGAGTGCATGCACTTTGTGTTGAAGTTTTTCTATCTTCAGTGCCTTACCTTCAATATTTAATGTGTTTTGAGGGTATAATAAGACATATTACTTCAATTTAGGCCAGTATTTTTCAACCTTTTTTGTTTTAAAGCTCAGTTACTCCTATAAAGTCTATAAAGTGTGGGGAATGTTATATTAACACACACATACACACGCACACAAATGAACAGCTTAGTAAAATAATCATCTAAATAAATTAGTGCTGTCAAACAATTAATCACGATTGCATCCAAAATAAATGTGAATATTTATTAAGTATGTATAAATACAAACACATGCATGTATATATTTAATGAAAATTAGTGCTGGGCAATGATTAATCGCGATTAATCGCATCCAAAATAAAAGTTTTTCTTTACATAATATATTT
>JAUCMS010000048.1:4366321-4383192 GCA_032357445.1 Enteromius radiatus
ACATGCATGTATATATTTAATGAAAATATGTTATGTTTATATATTAAATATATTTAGATATAATATCAAATATAAGATCATAAATACATAAATTCATTTACATGTAAATACTTTCAAAATATATACTATACGTGTGTTTTAATATAAACAATAAATAAACAGCATAAAAACTGAATGTGATTAATCACAATCAATCGTTTAACAGCACTAATATAAACATTCCAAATATATTCATATTAACATTTTATTGTTAATATTGTTTATTAAATATTATTTTAAAATGTTAATATTATTATTTTATACTTATTTGATTATCAATATTATTATTTTATTGTCCTATTTTTTTAGCGTCTGCTCAATGCATAAACATGAATGTAAATATATATTTAAATATATTAATTGTAGTTGTAATAATCGCCAGGTTAGACAACTAGATTAGAAAGCAAGTTAGAGGAAAAAATGCAGAGAAGAGTCACTTTCCAAGTCATTTTACAATGGCTTTATTTTATGAATACTGCCAGCATATATATGTATACATGTATTTTTTTCCAAATAAAATTAGCACATAGTTTATTAGAAACTCGATTATTTTTTAGGTTCTAATTTCTGTAATTGATTTAGTCAACAAAATGCTGACTGACAGCATGCAACGATTAGTTCTTTTGAGCCTGTACTTTTTCTTAGAAAGGAAGATGGTCAGACACTCACTTGTTATATCCCACAAGCCTGTGTTTCATTTACAAACGCGCTGATGGTTTAGTCTCAGTGCTCTCACTTTGAAGCTCATGCTGAAAGAATATGATTGAATTTGGGATGTGACAACGCAAAATAGTTGTGTTTATCCCACAGGAGAGGGACTGTATTGTCTTGTGTGAACAAAACCCCATCTGACCACTTCCATACAGATGACCAGTGATAGCCACAGCATCAGACTCAGCGGACGAGTAAGAACCACCTCAAAATATTTTATTACATATAAAAGTATTGATCTTATCTGTTTGTATATAATTGGCTGCATGTTTTTGTCTACAGTTCAGTGGATGAAGGTATGTCTACACACACTTCGAAGATAACACTGTCTATCGTCCTGGTGACCATCATAATACTGACGGCACTGGGTAATTTGCTTGTGATGGTGGCTCTCTGTAAAGACAGACAGCTAAGGTAATGCTATCATATATCTACATTTGAATTCATTGGGTCAGTGCACATTTTTTATGTTAAAATAAATATAAAATATCAGCTAGTTCACTCAAAAATGTCTGTCTTCGGAACACAATTAAATATACATGTATATTCTTCTTTTTCTTTTTATTATTATTATTAAATTGTTGAATACAGTTATTTTGTTTTCTTTGCACACAAAAGTATTCTTGTAACTTCATAATATTATGGTTGAACCACTAATGTCACATGAACTATTTTATCCTTTTAACCATTCTGGACCTTGAACAGGGGTCTTTGCAGGGAATATCTTAATTTGTGTTTTCGAAGAGAAGAGCGAGTAATTAATGACAGAAATTACAATTTTTGGGTGAACTGTCCCTTTAATAACAGCCGGCAGCGTGTTTAGTCCCTTTAAGACCTACATGCATCATTTTCTCTGTTTACATTTACTTTACATATAACTAACCATGTTTATATGTAAACCTTGTGTGCTTTTGATAGTATTAAAATGCGAAATCCATCAGACGTGAAAGACAACTTGTCTTGATGAATTATCAGGCGCTGTTTCAAAGTGTACGCGTGCTTCATGTGTGAGCGCACAGAACCAAGTCAGAAAATTGCAGAATTTTGAGGATTAGGGGTGGGGTTAAGATTAGTATTGTTCTGCCGAATTCTGACTCCCCTTGTTGAAATCAATACTAATCTTAACCCCACCCCTAATCCTAACCCCTCTCCCACACCTAGCACTAAACCTACCAATATAATAAGAGGATATATAATCTGACAGGGGTCAAAATTCGGCACTACACAGGCAAGGCTTTAAAGCACATGCAATTAATGCACTTTTGCGATTGCGCATGAGTGCTATGTCCCTTAAGTGTAACTCTACTGCTTTTGATGTGAATGTATGCCGCATTGTACAGAATATTAATACATCTGATGCAGCTGATAGAAGTGCCCGTAGCACTTTGAAAGCTGATCGTGGAGACATTTTAATCATTCACCATCAAAAATCATCATATCGCACACCCCTAACTACCAAGTCACATCACTTTATGCAGCTTTGTTATAAACATGCAAAACTGTATCGCACACATGCTACAGAGGTTCATCTGTTCAGCCCTGATTATGTACACAAATATTTTTTTTTTTTTGGATGCGACTGATCGCGATTTATCATTGCCCAGCACGTATTTGCAGTATTTTTTGTGCATTGACCCTAAAACATTTTTGCAGTGAACTAATGTTTATTACTGTTTGTTTGTTTATTTATTGTTATATATATATTTATAGGAAGAAGAAGACCAACTTCTTCATTGTATCACTGGCATTTGCAGACCTTCTAGTTGCTCTTGTTGTGATGCCGCTGGCAGCCATAGAGCTGACTGCAGGTCAGTGGAACTATGGAGAGATGTTCTGCTTGGTCCGTACCTCACTGGACGTGCTGCTAACCACTGCGTCTATTCTGCATCTGTGCTGCATTGCACTGGACAGGTGAGTGTGTTCCTGAAGCTAATATAGAAACAAAAAATGACTAATGTTGTTCTACACAAATAAGTGCTTGTGTTGCCATGGCAATATTGAGAATAGAGGTCTTAAATTAGAACATGTTGTCATGCGCGTAATAGATTTGGGACTGCAGTTTCCTTTGCTAGATTTGATTATATGTTTTTTCTCTCTAAAACCCATTTGGTTCATATAATTTTATTCTTACGTATATGCATTAACAGTCAAATAATTGGAATAATTAAGATTTTCTAATGAAGTCTTTTACTCACCTTTGAAGCGTCCTAGGTGTATGTGACTTTCTTCTTTCAGACGAATTCAATCAGAGTTATAATAAAAATTGTCCAGCCCCTCCAAGCCTTTAATTAAATAAGGGTTTCGAAAGACGTGAAATAACGCATGTGTATTCATAATAAAACGGAATAAAGTCCTCCTGTAGCAAATCCATGGGTTTTTAAAGAATAAATATCCATATTTCAAGTGTAATAAGCACTTTTCTCTCATGTCTGCTATCTGTGGAAACCGAAAACATTTTGTTACAAATATGCACATGTTATTTCACATCTTCCGAAAACTATCACCCATTTAAACCCATTCAAAGGCTTGGAGGGGTCTGGTCAATTTTTATTATAACTCAGATTGGATTCATCTGAAAGAAGAAATCGCGTACACCTAGGATGCTTGAAAGGTGAGTAAAAGACAGGATCATTTTAATTTTTGGATAAACTATCCCTTTAAGCTCACTCCAGCTGCATATATTTGATCAAAAATAAACAGTAATATTGTGAAGTATCATTAAAATTAAGCAGCAATAATAACTAAGCAAGCAATTTTTGGCAATGACTGGAGTAATGGCTGTTAAGTTCATCTTTGCATCACAGGAATGAATTATATTCTAAAATATATTTTTCAATAGAAAACTGCCATGCATAATTCTATTAACATTACTGTTTTTTTTTTTTTTTTCAAATAAACGTATTTCCAAAAAAGATTTTGGATTTATTTATTCATACGGTTTATATACTGTTTTTCCTCTAAACTCCAGGATTTGCATTTTGGCATCCAGAGGCACTCTGAACGGTTTAAGCCCTGTGATCATGCGTAACCACATTACAATGTGCTACAGTGCTTTTCTGGTTCCCTGCTGTGTTATATGCAAAGATGATGTCTGGCCTGTATTGTTATGTCTAATTTATATTTTGTTCGATTCCTAATTTTTATGTTTCTTTGATTGTAAAGATGTGTTTTTTGTACAATGATTCATGCCTAGAGTGAACTGTACATTCAGAAATGTACTCGCAAAAAAAGAAACACATAGTTTATGTCTTGACACTAACTCCAGGGGTTTGTCAGCGTGTCAGCAAATTATGTGTAATTTGCTGGATTGCGTATGCAAATTTTCTCCTGCTCACCCATTAGGAAGACCGCAGCTCTCTTGGCCCGTAAGAGAGCAGCTGTGATTTATGCACCGCACCTGGTCCATATGGCAGTAACATGACTCATTCTTAGTCTCTCTAGCAAGTGTGTATTTTCTGGATGTACATATTTCACAGCATTAGCTTTTCGAGGAAAGATCAGCAGAATCATCTGGATATATGATTGTACAGTATGTAGGGATGTATTGATTACGAAAGACACTGTACTGCCTGACAGTGAATCCGTGAATCATTCTTGTGGTGTGTCTTGGGTAGGTACTATGCGATTTGCTGTCAGCCTCTGGTCTACAATAACAAGATGACACCTGTGAGAGTCTCACTGATGCTGGTTGGATGCTGGGTCATCCCCATTTTCATCTCTTTTCTTCCCATCATGCAAAGTTGGAATACCATTGGAATCGAGAGTTTTGTAAGTCTTTCTGCTAGATTTGTGTAAGATGCATTAAAAGAGTTTCAATAAATTGATTTAAAGTCTTGGTAAAGACTTGTCCAAACAATATATATATATAAATCTACTTATATTTCAAATATTGATTTTGTAGATTTTGAAAAAAAATCTTACTGACTGCAAACTTTTGAATAGTAACAATTGTCCAAATCAGTTTTACAGTATCTGACAATAATTTAAGGTTAATTTCTGGTAAATGTCATCTTTAGCAACATATCCATTGTTAATACTGTACATTCACTTGCAGCAATTAAAATGTTTTTAGCGACAAAGCAGTATAGATTTACAATATCAACTATTTATCAGTTATCAACCATAAAGTTAAAATAATTTCCAGTTCTTGGTATCACCCAGAATTGTAATATTGATGCATCCTAAATTTATTTTCTCTTTTTTGGTTTCTCAGATCGAACAAAGAAAACTCAACTCCTCTCGTAATTCGACTTGTGTGTTCATGGTGAACCGACCCTATGCTCTGGTGTGTTCAGCCGTGGCCTTCTATGTGCCTCTGGTGCTAATGGTTCTGGCATATCAGCGAATCTATATCACCGCTATGGGACATGCTCGACGAATCGGCTCACTGCATCGGGCTGGCTCAGCCCCTTCTTCAACTTACCCCAACCAAGATCAACACGGCTCCAACAGCATTAAGAATGAAACCAAGGCGGCCAAGACGCTGGCTGTCATCATGGGCTGCTTCTGTCTGTGCTGGGCACCCTTCTTCATCACCAACGTGGTGGATCCCTTCATCAATTACAGTGTGCCCTGGCAGATGTGGACCGCATGGCTCTGGTTGGGTTACATCAACTCGGGCTTAAATCCGTTCCTGTATGCTTTTCTGAACCGGGCTTTTCGGAGAGCCTTCCTTAGGATCCTGTGCTGTGGAAATGAGCACTATGCCCCGCAGGGGGGCTTTAGTCCGAGCAGACGGCACTCGGAGTCTGTCAACGGAACCTCCATTTCTCTCAGGTACAGTTAGTCCCTCTTGAACACACTGAGCTTTCAGAAATGAGTTATAAGAGAAAAGAGATGAAAGACAACCTTAGATGAAAAATGCCCATAAGAATGTTGGTAAAGGGCTCTTGATGGAAATTTCTGGTCAGACACACTGCATAATTAAGGTCATTTTTCTTTATAATATAAGGCCATACGTACATACAAAAGTAAGTATATATATTAGTGCTGTCAAATGATTAATCACATTCAAAATAAAAGCTTTCGTTTATAGAATATATGTGTGTGCATGTGTGAATATATGTTTAGCAACAGTTGCTAAACTGAATTTTTTGCTAATATTTAATTTCCATACTTTCTGGGAAGAAAATGTGTGGTAAACAACCATTCCCCTGCCCCTCTCACAAAATACATTATGTAAAATTCAATAATAATTATTTTAATGGTTATGTAATGTACATGTCATAGTGTAAAGATTAATATGCAAGCCTCAGTTCTGTCCATTATGCAACAAAGGGTCCCTGCGCCTTATTATCCCTGGCCTAAAAAATGCTACAAATGTTGGAAATGATAATGTCACAGTAATCTTAGACTATTTTAGACATTATCATAAAAATGATCTTTATAAAACCCATTTAGAAACATGCTAATACCATGCAGGCTTTTACAAGACTCTTAAAAATGACATAATCAGCTGGAACATGCTCTGTAACTTTGAAAGTGAAAAGCTGTGTTTAGCCGCAAGAACTGGTAGAATATTCAGCATCAATTCTTTCCACGATTCCAGTTGTTTTTCTCCTCATAGTTTCAGACTGTTTTAAGTGAGCTCTGCCATTACAAAGGCAATTACCCTCACACTGGTTTTGCATAAGTATAGATGACATCACTTTGCGGCTCTTGATCAAAACAAAAGCACATGGTTGTAACCATGCAATGTTCATCGCTCTGAAACTTTATGATCTGCATAAAACAACAGAGGCATTTTAAATACACCACTATTTATTTTCCCTTCTTTTATTTGTGCATTTCTATTATTTGTGTGTGTTTTCCACCCCAGGCAAATGAATTACTTCATTGATGTTTTGACCTTTCTGGTTTTTATAAGTAAGGCCAGTACTCTGAATGTCTACGCTCCGTGGTTTGCCGTCTAGTCCTCGCAAAATACTTGCAGTTTTATGCACCAATATAATGGGTGTATCCTTACGATTTGCTTTGCTACAATGATGTTTTGGGGAATTATTCCTCATTTTATTACTGTAAAGTGGCTCTAGACTAACCATGATATGCATGAGTAGTCTCCTTTTTTAGATTTTAGCGTGCTGCAAAGCCCTCGGCCAGTCATGCAGCATCTTAGTATTTATTTTTTTTTGCTGTTTATTATTTAGGATGTGGTTTGATATTTATAATAATAACACTTGTAATAGTTTTATTTGTTATATTTGATGGCAGAACTGTATTAGATGAGCCACTGACACAGCTTAATTCAAAGCATCCGACACACCACATCTACTATTTTGGGGAAAATAATGAATTATAATCACATAACAACATGTTTTGACTCATACTTTTAGTGGCTTATTTTGAATCCAGATCAACTGATGATGAACTGAAATAAACATGGCTTATTTGGTAAACTTGTTTTATGAAACAGGGTAGGCCCCCATCAACCTCAATATTTTGAATTAAAATTGTATTGCAAACCATAACAATCTGCCAAACATAAATGGCGGTCAGTGTTTTTAAAATAGCATCACATGATGCTAGACTCATGGTTTTGTGATAAACCACTTTTTTAGTTTTCAGGAGGTGTTTTACAGTGGCCCTTCTTTGAACGAAAATACAATTTAAACATTCTATTTCTAATCTACAGTATTTTGATTAATTAAATACATTTAAAGGGATAGTTCGCCTTCAGATGCTGGTCACCATTGACTTCTCTAGCATAGAAAAAGACACTATGCAAGTCAAAGGGGACCAGCAACTGAAGGTGAAATATCCCTTTAATATGTATAATATTGACTAACATTTTTATTCATCATTTTGAACTCGAGACTCATCAATTCATAAAGCATGAAAGAACATAAAGGCATTTTCAAGCAAACTAAAAAGCAGGGTGCGCAAAATAAATATGTGAGATTATGCCATGCATTCTCGTAATAGATAAAATGTGATATTTCTAATAAACACTATTACCAAAAGAATTATCATCAATGGACGTGAAATGTACCCTAATATAACCCATAAATATATACAATACATACACATAGTTTGCTAGATTTAGGGTTGACTAAATATATATTTTAAGATTAATAAATTAATTCCACTGAAAAGGAGGCTTGATTCGTATCTAGTTTGTTTAACTTTAGTGTTTTTCAAAGGCTTGATTTAATCTTTATTTTCCCAAGGCAGGCTATGTCAAAAATGATCTCAGAGGGAGTTTCAGAAGGATGATTTACCCGCCTCTGAAATCTATTCCCCTGTTGATATTATTGTATCCAAATTAATAGTATGCATTCAGCTCGCTTAATTGCTTTAAGGTCTCCGCTTATTCCAGTGTTTTGTTGTAAAGCAGCTTTCAAAGCTCTACAATTATTTAGCGATTTAGAGTTACACTCCGTCCCTTTTGTTGGGAGCTGCTGCAGAATCTGTCCTTGTGCAACACGAGCGACTGAAAGCTGCGGCCTTGATCCCTGCATGAAGTATTTTAGCGCCGCATTTTTCACACTTTGTTCGTTATCAGACTGATGATTGGCGATGCAGAAAAGGTGTCAGAAGACACAGCTCTCTCTGCTTCTGTTTCCATAGAGACATCTCTAATGGCCAGCATCCAGCAAACCTTAACCATCAATCACAGCCGTTCACATTATTCCGAAGGTATGTCTGGAATGTGACGTTCTCCCTACCAAGGAACATTTAGACGACTCAACCATGCGGTTTAAGTCCGCTCTCTACTCATGGCGGAGGGCTTTGAGTTGAGCTTTCTGAATCCTTTCAGTGGCAGCCAGACTCACGTTTCGCGCAGTGTGCCTGAAAAAGCGTCGCATTAGTGAGAGGACCTTTGGACCTTTGGCTCAGTCAGAACCAGGTACAGCAAAAGGCTGCAGTTTTCCAAGAATTAATAATGCAGGCCCGTGCCCAAAACCTGTTCGGAATGATATGTACATGATAGCGAGCTCTCTGCGTTCAAGGTTCAGCCAAATCAAATCGTCCACACAGCTGTGAAACCCAAAGCCAAGAAATAAAAGCAAAACATATGAGAGAATGTTTTATTGTTGCTCTTCAGTCTAATAAGGGGCATGATTGAGGAATGAGAACATCCTGATAGCGTTACTCTCGCTGATAACGTCTTGAATAGAAGCTGAGATGACGGTGGTCACATGTTTTATGACTCTATCTTAGATTAAGGACACTGTTGTTATTGCTGTCTATAAAAACGTCCCATTAAAGAGAGAAATTCAATTTGATGGCACTGCGGCCCTGCACCCTGACATCACTTTAATTCAAAACTGCATTTTTTAAAAAAGCATCCAACCTGTGATTGAACGCTAACTCTGCTTTGTGATGAATTTGACATTGCAGTAAAGGCCTTAAATATTGATTGGGCTGTTTTAGGATGTCAGCTATAATAACTGTGTAGTTTTAGTTTCTGCCATTAAGATCGCAGACACTTAGAGTGGGTTAACAGGAGCAATGGGTTAATGTCTCCGATTGATTTTACAATGTACTTCACAGGTTTTCCCTCCTTGCCGAAGCAGTTATTAACTGAGATTGATTTTAGAAGTGGCACTATTTTAGCAACCCTCTATACAAATAGTGCCAGTGATGTGCAAACCTCCTCGACCGTGCCAAAAAGAGGGCATAACTATTAAATAAATAGTTATTATTATTCATTATTTTGCAATTAGAAACTATTTGATTAGATATAGCATATTACGAAAGGTGCTGGAATGTTTGACTTTCAGCATTGAGCTTATGTCTAAATTGTTAAAGGAATAGTTCATCCAAGCGTTCGATCATCAGTGGTGTTATTGTTAACTATAAAAATAAAACTGTTAAAAATAGTTTTCTGGCCATTTACAAAAAAGCTGAAATAAAATACAAATAGTGAATTAAAAGCTTAAAAATGAGAAATGTTGTTTAAGTTTATAGTAGAACTGATTATCTGAAGTGTAAAGAGATTTGAGATGAAATATTACTATTGAAGCTAGAGTTTTGGTCTGTTCCTCACACAAAACGGCTTAAGAAGGTTTGGAATAGATTGCCTAAATCATACTTTTTGTCAGTTTTATTATGAAAAGTATGGAAATTGTGCTAAACATATTGAAGCATTTTTTATGCCACTGAATAAAGAAATAAAAAAGGTAGTTGTGACCTTTTATCTTACAGTAATTTTTTTCTCCTAATTATACATTTTACTCAGTTGCAATTGCAAAAAAAGACTCATATGTTCACACAAATACAAGTTTATATCTAACAATTCTGACTTAATAATTAGCAATTAATATATACAAAAACACCTCTCACAACTTTGAGAAAAAGATAAGTGTATGTCTCGCAATTGCAAGTTTATATCTCAATTATATCGCAATTACCTTTTTCATTTTTTTATCCATATAAACTTCTACTTTTGTGTTCATTGGACAAAATAAGTAACAGAGGTTTGAAATAACTTGAGAGTGAATGCATTACAGAATATTCAATTTTGGGTCTATTAATTTAATACTGTACATTTAAATATCACCTTGAAGTGAATTTTTCTTTGACAACTATTAAAGAAGCTCAGATCAAAAAATAATTAGATAATCACTGATGCTTGAGCAGTAACCTGAACAAATTATATCTCTACCGTTTCTCTTGTGAAGTCTAAATGAGGTTCGGCTGAGCATTTGAAAGGTATCCACTATAACCCACATGTTTCCATGTTTGGTCAAAACTGCACCAGTTTCCCTCTCAGCTGCACCAAATCCTTGAGTCTCAGGTTAATGTCAGGTCAGGCTATGAGCTAGTCATCAGACTAGTGGGTAGGGTCTTGCCTGCATATCTATTTTAAATCATTTCCCCTGTGGTTTTACAGGGAGTCACACTCTTTTGGCTTACTTTTTTAATTGTGAGCATTCAGAATGTTTTTTTTAAAGGTGCAAAATTCTGATAAAATGATCAGAAGTTGCGATCTTTAAATGCTAAAAATATCTCTCCAGTCAGCATGAAAAACAGTTCTGACATTGTTTTGTATTTCTTGTTTTAATGCCAAAGGCTTGTTCCGCTGCTGTGCGTGTGAACGTATGGATCCAATGTAAAAACAGTGCCAAATTTGTCAGGAATGATTATTTAAACATAAGAGTACAATAGATATTTGGCCAGTTGGAATTTCAGTATATGGCCTCTTTTTAATTTTCCCTGACACTATTGAAATGTTTTGTTTTGTATGATTTCTTTTCTCATTCAGAATGTGAACGGATTACTCTAAAAATGTGGCCCGATATTCAAGCGAGGAATCTGTGACCTCTTGCAATTTGATTTGTTACAGATGTTTGGGAATGTTGAATACAGAACAAGTGATCACACTACTTCGATGTGGTTATGTTTGATTTGGATATCAAATGAAGGTTTGTTTGGTTAGATATATCTGCACACATTCTCTGGACCAATCCTATTTTTGACCACCCGTACTGTCTGTTTTATCTTTAGCAATGTTCACAGTAAGCACAGTGCAGTGTGCTGTGAAAGTAAACTTGTGTGCTCAGTTTCAAGTCACACTTTTATTATTATTGTACGACAAAACAGAAATTGATCGTAGAAAACAAAATTCTAAATAATCTCTTCATGAAGACGTACTGAGGAAAGAACACTGGATAATGTTAAATGTGTAATTTATATGTCAGGCACAGTTACAGATGACTTGAGATAGACTAATTACTGCACTCAGACTTAATTACTTTAAAAGCAGAAGGTTGAGTGATGTTAACGGATGTTCCTCTTCTCTGGCACTAATTGGTTTTTGCAGTTAACAGTTGGAATTTTATTTGCCCATTCGATTCTGTTTCCAATCAATATCTGCGAATAATAGAGGACAGCGTTTCTCTGTTAATGTACAGTCAGTTAGATATTATTGCAAAATAAACCCTGGCAGGGTAATTAGGATGCAGAAGAGGAGTGAAAGACATGAAATATTCATTCTAGTTAACCAGAGAATCGCTTAGCTTTAGCTAAGACCAGGAAAAATTGTCCATTACAGTCTGTTTACAATGCAAGCAAATGATCGCTGCAACAATGTATAATGTAGTAAAACTGAGATCATCAGAGGTCGTTTTCTCTACAGCTGAGAAAAATGACGATAGATAACAGCAGTTACAGAATCAACACGATCGCAAATTTAAGGGACGTGAACCATGCGCGAGTTTAGCAATTTTGCTGTTAAATTGAGCAATTTTTTCTTAAAAATCACCTAGCAACAAATTTTGCTATTTTTAACATTTATCTGGCGACTTTTGATAAGTGACACAAACAATTAAAATGATCTGCAATCACACAAAAAGTACATCAGTACAACATAATCCGACTAGAAAAAAGATGATCGCTGCAACAGTGTATATTACTGTAATAAAACCGAGAACAGCTGAGGTTGTTTCTACTGCTGAGAAAATGACGATAGATAGCAGCAATTTCAGTTATGATATAGTAATATTAGCAAAATTTTGTGGGCAAGAAATGATTAATTCAAAAGTTTACAGATATCTGATGCACTGCTCACACAATTCACCAGGGAATATGTGCGAAATTGTTCATTTATGAGACTTGTACCTGTGACATAAGTTGGCACACTAAAAATTTTTTTTTCAAAATGGAAAAGCTAGTAATTTTCCATCCATTAATAATCCATCTGTTGTAAATCTGTCAGCTGAAAACACAAAATACAAAGCATAGTTTAAAATGCAGGTTAAAAAAAAACCTCCTTCCTATTCCGTGATACATAGTAGATTGTGCCCTATTTTTACAGACTTATCTTAGAGTTTAGCATACTAATTATTACTAATATAACTATAATTGTTCAGAATCTGTTTACTATCTAATAATAAAAAAACGAATCAAATGTGTAAGTGTTCAATGTATCACTGCAATATTGACAGTGAATAGTGGAATGTCTTTGCCTGCAAAAGTTTCGCAAATGTGATTGTGCTTTTACCTGGAAGAGCAGATATGGAATCAGAAATAACATTTTCCAGCAAGCTACTTAAATACAAGTATATTTTTCTTAATTTATATTTTATCTTCTCTTCCCCCCCCCCCTCATCTTTCATTTGTGTTCTTCTCTGGGGATGTTAAAAGACTTTTTTGATAGCTTCTAGAAACGAGATGAGGACAGAGATCAGTCAAAGAAAGCTTTGAGACAGACAGGCTGCTCTTTTTACAAAGTTTTCAAAGCTCAAAGCCTGCCTGGCCTGTTGCAGGAATCTGTTTTGGCATATGGGGAGAATTATTGGACATTAGGAGTATAATGTAGCTAATAAAGGGGGGAACTTTTCTGAACTGGATTACTGATCTTATCAGCCTCTGTCTTATTATAGAACAGTTCATGAGAAAGGCCTGAAAAAGGTTTGAAGGCATGCCTGTCGACCCAAAGGGTTCCTCTTTTCTTCTGGGAGATTAATAATAGTTAGAGCTGATAGAGTGCTAACTGCAATATTATTTAAAGTAAAAAAAAATTATTAGAACGTCTAAAAACATCTGTCAGCAATATAATTTAAAGAGATAGCTCTTTATAGCAAATGTATATTTGCTTACCCTCATGTAAAGTTTCTTTTATTCTGTTATACACAAAATTAGACATTTTGAAGAATGCGCTGGTAACCAGTTTTAAGTAGCCTTTGATTTCCATTGTAGGTTAAAAAACACAGTAGACATCAATGGAGCACAGCAACTGGTTTGTTAGTCAATTTTCAATTTTAGATGATTTGTCCCTTTAAAAAAATGTCAAATCTTCCCAGTATTTTAATACATTAGCCACCCCGTTACACAATGACAACCGACAAATAGCAGTCCTGCTGCATAGAGTTACAAGGCATTGTGTGAGTAAAAGCTAACAAGGTTTCAATTTTTGACAGCTGATTTGATAAGCATAATTTAATCAAATTTCACTCTGATATTCAAGGTTAATCTCATTTTATTCTGGGCAGCAGAAGCACATTTAATTTCTTATAAATCAACATTCAGTTACAAAGCAAATGTATCAGTTAAGAATGACATTTCCATTCGAACCAAATTAATTTGCTTATTGTGTTGTAGAACTTTGTATCTATGTGAACATGAAATGATGTGTATTTTTAGGTACATATATAGCAGTCTCACCTTATTCAGACTGTCTAGTACTAGTAATGTATGCAATTATGAGTTTACATGTTCTGATTTTATGTCTAGCATTTCTGATATTTTTCTCTGAATTATGAGGAGAATTGCGAGTTGTATAGACCACATTGGCCCTCAATGGATGTGTTCACTATAAAATATTTTTGTATGCAAAAGACTTAAATTATTCAAATTATGAATTTGTCTTTTGTTTACAATGGTAAACATTGCATTGAAACAACATGAGGGAGAAAAAAAGTGAACGTTTTTAAGTTTAATTAATCTTGAACTATCCCTTTAACAAAATTTGCACGTACTTGCGCAGTACACTGAGAGGTCAAGTCTTGCGTCAAATTTTAAGACGGTAGGAAAGCCAGTTGGAGAGATGAGAAAGTGATGAGGAACTTAGTGAGTTTGTGGCTTGTGTGACAGTCAGGCTGAGAATTCCTCAATCGTACCCTGCTGACCCTCGGCCAAGATTCGCTCGAGTGCAGCTCACATAAGTCAATCACTCTATACTCCCCCAGCATACTTGAATCCAAGACGCATTCTTTTAGCTCCACCAAACAGCTGTTGTTGTGCTGTATCATGGTTAAATGAACAACATGCTGAGGACAGAACCCTGTGGAGCCCCATTCATGCAGGACAAACTCATTCTGTCCGTGTTGAAGAGTTGTGTGGTGCTCAGCTTAAATGCGTGATAATGTGCGACTGTGTAGATGTGCAAAAATTCTGAATTCATCCTGAGAAGATCTGCAGTGAGCTTAGGTTTACCGAAACCTGCTGTAGTGCCGAGATAATGCAGATCAAGTGCTAGTTTTAGAGTTTCTGCCCCACATTTTGCTCCTCCATGATGATGGTTTCTTTTTTAACATTGAGCACCAGCTACAGTCTTTCAAACAGAGATTTAGGAACAACACGAAAAGTGGAAGGGACATATAAATATACCAGCTTGGCTCATAAATATAAGACAATGTAACATTTGGCCAGTTGCAAACAGCGCCAGAAATGACCTTTTTAGCTTTTAGCTGAAAGCAATTTTTGAAAGAAAGCAAGTCAATGCGAATGCACTTACTGCTGTTATTAGTTTTGATGTCTGCATGAGCTTTATAAATCAGATATTAATATGGAATATAGACAACATACTTAAAGTCAAGAATTTATATGATTTCTGAAGCATGGACACTGAAAATCCAGCTTACATGAGTAAATTATATGTATTTTTACTGTATTTTATTCAAATCAAACTCTTATGCAGTAATGTATGTGTTCTGTTTTAGCAAAACATTAAAAATGAAGGTAAATCAACCCTATTAGGAGTTTTTGGACGGAATCTGCCTAATTTATAATTAATAATTAGTCACCGATGTCATCTAAATGGCAACTGTAAAACAGAACTGAGCATTGTGAAAGTTTGCTTTCTGACTCTCTTAATGGATTAATGGATGTGCACCATAATTGTGCAAAAACTCTTCAACATGGTTTAATTAGATGTTAATGGATGTCTAAATTTGGTCAGAGGAATGCATTTGATTGACATGCATGGTTTGCTTGAAGTCTTTTTTATGAAACCATTAAGAGAGATCCTTTGAAACCACACTTTCTCTAAAGCTCAAACAAATCTAAGAACAACTAAAAAGTGCACTGACGGATTGAAGCCATTAAGGATTCCTATATATCTCAGCTGAAGAACAACTTTTGGTGTTTCTAAGACATAACAGGGATATTTAGAAATTGCATATCCAAAGTCAGTCCCGAAAGGCTCTCTATATGTTCAAAGAATCTGTTTCTGTTATGTTAGACGTGTCGGGTCTGTTATCTTTCTCCTGTTCACATCTGCTTTCATTTATTGAAATTAACAGTATACATTCCTTTTCTTTTCTTAGAAAACCTACAGCGATAAAAAAACAGAAAGACATTTTCACTGAGCTTAGATTCCAAGTAGGCTTATTTGCTTCTTTACAACCGAGCAGAATCTAACAGTATTGTTTGTTTTTGTCTTCAGATTGTCATTTCTTCAAAACCGAAGGTACAGCAACAATTCCAACAGATTTCTGTCATGTGAGCTAGAATCTCAGGAGTCTGCTGGTGCATCATAGCCAAGAGTTCAATGCCTACAGATGAAGCCTGAGGAGAACATACAGGAAATATGTGTCACAACAGCTCAACTTTGTTGCATTTTCCTTTTGATGAGAAATAAGATAGTTTATAGGTCTGTTTCGCAGAACTTCTAGATTATGCAGGTATTTGATCATGAATGCAACCAGAGGAATGTTCAAGGAGATGGGTAAGGTTTGAAAAGCACAACAAAGGAAAAGAAAGCAAGGAAAATACTTTCAAATAAAAATGATAATAACTGAATATTTATTCACCCTCAGGTCTTACAAAAAGACCGTCACTTGTTCACAAATGGATCCTGTGCAGTGAATGGGTGCCGTAAAAAAGAAAGTGTACACTGGCTTGTAGAACTATTATCTCCAACCTAATTAAACACACCTGAAGCGGCTAATTAGGTTCTTCAGGCAAATCCAGAATCTGGAGCTGTTGGAGCTACGTTCTGCAGGACACTCCAGGACTGGAGTTTGATGAGTCTTTTAGCCGGAAGCAATGGTTTCAAGTTAAAAACATATATAAAAAAAAAAAAAAGCACTTGTTTCTTACAAACATACAGCTTTCACTTTTTAAGATATTAATTGATGAACTGGAGTTGTGTGGATTACTGTGATGTTTTTATCAGCTGTTTGGACTCAACCATCCGGCAACCATTCACTGCAGAGGTGATATAATGCTAGGTTTCTCCAAATTTGTTTAGGAGGAGAAACAAGCTCATCTTCAGCATGTAGCGTGAGGGTGACTTTAACATCTAGGCAAACTATTGCTGCGTCCGAAATCGCTTACTTCCCTACTATATAGCACGTGAAAAACAGCATGCGAGGCGAATAGTATGTCCGAATTCATAGCATTCGAAAAAAAGTAGGCGAGAAGTACCCGGATGACCTACTGCTTCCGGCCGAATT
>JAUCMS010000048.1:4386111-4421422 GCA_032357445.1 Enteromius radiatus
CCCAAAATGATTGTCTTGATGATGTCATGCATAAGACTTTTTTTCCTGTCCTGGACTCGGTCTTGTCTTGGACTCGACTAGTCCTGGTCTTGGACTTGGACTCGACAAAGGTGGTCTTGACTACAGCCCTACCTCAAACTCTTGAAATAGAGCCCAGTTTCTCTTCCATTTCTCCAGGTCTTCCAGTATGGGCATTGCTTCCTCATAGAGAGTCTTCATTTTCAGCAGTTCAGTGTCATGGAGGGCCAGCAGCTCCTCGGTATAATGATCTGTTTAACCAGAATGAAGTTAAAGCCATTTAGTATTGGCAAAAAATAAGTTTGTCAAGGTTTTATTTATTTAATGGTTTAAATCATGTTTGGTAGTCAATTTCTGGTGTACTCAGTTTATTATGCTTAAACACTGATGATAAATTAACTACAATTAAAAGGAATATTTTGATGGTTGAGTTTGTTTCTTCATCAGGAGGGATTTGTTCTGATAAAGAAACAAATTCATCTGCATCTTGGATGGCCTAAGGGCGAATAAGGTTTGATTTTTGGGTGAGCTATACCTTTATTCAAGGATCAGTATTTAAATGGATTAATTATTACAAAAAAAAAGTTACCTGACTGCTTTTAAATTTGAATATCAAGGTTCAGGCAACTTACCATCAGAGAAGTGAACACTGAATGGCTCTCTCTGTTCTGGTCCAAACATGCACTTTTCCCACAGTGACACAAGCTCTTGTCGGACTTTATTAACCACCTCTTCCAGCTGAGCCTTCTGCAGCTCCTCCAGATGTTCTACATAGCCCTGCCACTGCAAGAGGAAATGCACTCCATTAGCACTTGCTGATAAACCACAAGGAGAGTTAAAATCCCTAATCGGACATCCTGTGGGCTACATGCAAAAGCTCTCACCCGTCTGATATCATCAGAAAGAGTGCTCATGGCAGCCTCTCGGAATGCCTTGCCTTCTGGCTCAGGACAACTCAAACGATTCCACAGGCTCGTAGCTCGCTCCTTGAGTTTGTCTCGGGCTGAAATCAACGATTCCTTTTTCATTTCAAGCTGTGTTGAATAAATATTTATTATTAGTACAATAATAAAAGATAATAATGATGGTTAGGAGACAGCTGGCAAGTATCTATTTTTTATATACTTGTCTAATCAATTTTTATTCTCATTTGGTGCTTGGTGAAATCTACTTATGAAAACTAGTTAAGACGCTATACTTGTTCTCTTCCACAGCCACTAGATGATACCACTAGCTCACGCAAAGCTTTTAGAAACTGCAAACAAATATTTGTATAATACACACACATAAATATATATAACTTGCCTGTGTCCCATAGTGTGAAAGCAATAATGTAGCCTATAAAAACCAAAAAATAATGTAACATGCAAAAAAAGAACAGTTTATTCTTAGAGTTACAAACAGCATGAGAGATTTGTCTTAATTTTTTTTTGTGTGTCACACCATAGGACACATACATAAATGGGTCAAGGATGAAAAAGGGATTAACCATAAAAACAAAAAGTGTAATACTGCTTTAAATTGTTTTCCCAAAAACAAAAATAACTGCAACTTAAAAAAAAAAAAAAATTAAGCACTAAAATGTCATTCAGAGTAACAATGTTGTCAGGCATATTTACAACAAAAAATATATTTATGACACATTAAAAGATTAATTACTTGCACTCCAAATACTAATTTGTTGTAATTTTACATTTTTGAAAATCTGCCACTATCTCTAGGTTTTGCCATTTTTCTTTTTTTTTTGCTTCCTTATTCTTATATATTTTGTATGTACAGGTCAGGATAAGCATGTTGTGTGATTTTTTACAAAAATATTTTGTTACACTGAATGACAACGTAACATTACATTTGACATTTTATTCTCCAAAATCTTATTTAAAGCCTTAAAAGTAGACACTGCTTATATTTAATGGACATAAAATCACTTGTGTTAATTTCTTCTGATGCGGACAATTTGACATCTTTGACTCACCTTCACACACACAGAGTTTTTAGTTTTGTTTTTTGAAAGAGAAAAAAAAAATATCACCTGGCTGAGCAACAGTTTCAAAGCTTTGATATTATCATGCGTGAGCAGAAAAATATCAGTGTCAGGGCAGATTGACTCCCGCTCCAGACTGCTCTCTGGTTCATGTCCCATCTCATCCATCAGGCTCCTGATGTCTTCCCTGAGGCCAGAGAACACCTTCTCCCTGCTCACCTACAAACAGAGAACTTAAAATCACAAAAGCATCCAGGACAGAAATGGGAAAAAAAAAAAGAAAAAAAAAAAAAAAAGAAAAAGAGATAGATACTTTTTCATTGCTGAGTTTTTCAACATGGTCCTTCAGTTCCTGCAGCTGGGTTTGAGAAGGCACACTTCCCGATGGGATGTAATATGGAGTAGCGCACAAAGTCACACACAAATCCTCATCCTTCTTCTTCAACTCAGTCAGCTCTGTTAAGCGTTCGTTTTTCTCCTTTAGAAGAGATTCAACACGACACCGAAGGTTCTTCTCCATCTGGAGGACCGTAAGTTTGTCTTCCAGCTATAAAAGATTGCAGGATAACAATGTCTGAAGCTTTCAATAATTAGGTTTGCAATTCTTAGAAAAACAGCAAACAAAAAAACACTTACATTTTAGCCAAGCATCAGTTTATAATGCCAGATTACTAAAATATTGTCTTACTTTGTATGCTTCCAGTCCCAATTCCAAGCACAGTGTATCTAACTGTTTCTGGAAGGTAAGAACATCGGTTTTGATGCGTTGTCTTAAGGCTTCCTCCTCCATAATCATTGAATGCAAAAGCTCCTATAAACCAGGTTTAATTCAGAGTAAGCATCAATCAGAAATTGGGGAGAGATGTGATTAATTCAAAGACATTACTTACGTCTATATGTTTGTTCACGGTTTGCATTCGTTCTACCCTCTGTTCCTCCATTATACCGATACTGTCCCATATGTCCACAAGCCTGGCCATGGCATGATTGACCCCAGTAATCAAAGAGGATGCCAGAGCTTTGCTGTTCATGAAAACATAAGAAAATAAATGAGCTTAATCAAATAACTTACTGATGGATCTTGTGGTGTCTGAACTGGCAGTGTCAGTCTCTATAGCTTTTACTGCATCTTTTTGGCATAAAATGAAAGTGAAGGAAACCATTGTCAAACGGTTTTAAAGCAACATACGGGTGAGCAAATTATGATAGAATATCATTGTATGTGCATATATTTTTTAGATGAAACTAGCTCTTAACCCCTCAAACACCCCTTAACACCTAAATAAGGCTCACGACAACAAATCAGATCAGCAAGACTTTAGTTATTTAGTTAGTTAGTTATTTATTTAAAATGACTACCGCGTCAGTAAAACTCGATGCATAACCAAAAAGAGGTAATGTGGGTTATGGAACTAACGTTAACGTGTTTTATCCATAACAATGATATACGGTCATAATAAAAACCTAGCGTTTTTTTGGCAGTTACACATTCTCGACTTATACACACTTACCTTCTGCGAGAAGACATCGCTGCACCGTTTTTACGCACAACTCCGATAATAAAATAAAAAAATGTGTAGTATGAAAACAAACACCAGTCCTCTCGCTCTGCTAAACGAGCGGGTAAAATTTGAATCGCGTCTGACGTGACGTCTTCTTGTCTTCTTCACTGGATAAAGTAAAAAGAGCGTCACGAGCATTGCGCCACCAAGCGCCCCGGATCGAAATAGTGTCCTTATCATACACATTCCGTAGTGATTTGTGATAACGACGGTTATCATTTAGGATGCTAGTGCGATAAATTATTGAAATAGTAAACATAACAGATAAGAGTCTGGACTTGTGTTGCAAAACCGACACAAATAATGAACCATGGAGGTACAAACAACAAAATCTTCAACAAGGTAACGTTACAGTAGCTGTAATGCCACTGTTTTTCTTGGCAAAAACATGGACAGTTGTTCCTTTGCAATATGAGGTTTCAACTATTTTGAAAGCGATACAATAAGTGAACTGAAACTAAAAGACATAGCCTAATTTAATAACCAAAAAGTATTTAAAAAACTAAAATGAAGATGTTTGTGCAATGTAATCATAATGTCATATGGATACGGTAGGTTATACAATATCATAACATAAGCTATGTGAAGCTGAAAACAAGCATGAACCTTGAGGCTATGGGCTTATCCAGATGGCAGAATACAAATAGAAGTTATTGACACTGGTTTAAAATATAATCACATCTCCGGGTGAAATTTGTCATTCACTTTTATTTTCTCAAGAACGTCATAAAAACATTTTCACATTTTAAAGGCAATAAAACAGACGACTTAAAATCACAAATATGTATTGACTTCTCATGATCCTGTAGTATTTGCTGATGTGTGAAGATTTTTTTTTGGCAATTAACGGGCAGGTTTTGCACCAATCACAGGAAACAAATTATCTGTATGGTGGTATATTTTACATTTAAAATTGTATTAAATCTATTTCTGATGTCATAGTTTCATAAACAGATTTTAGGATTAGCCAGTATTAGGCCATAGTTCAATTAAAGTAATTATAAACATACCTAAAAAACATACCTATATTAAGACAAGACAAAGGCACTGACATGTTCTAAGGTCAGTCAGTGCATGTTTCTTTCAGTTAAAACAGCTCATCTTTACATTTTAGTCTAGGACAAGGCTTAAGTCTTAAGTCTCAGAAATATGTCATAAGGAGTTATGCTATTTCTTTGTTTGATTTTCTTGTAGCTTTTTAAAATATATAAAAAACACCTTGATATAAATGCATTTTTGTCTTCCAGTGTGTAATAATAACAACCCCTGAGTTTGTACAGTAGGCTAGCAGAATATTTAAAATATTCCTATTCAGCATTGTCTCAAACAGGTGTTTGTGCAATCATGTAATTTCTGTGAACATATTCAATGTATGATTTCTGTTAGCTGTATGTCATGTTTCAGGTGTTTTAATAGAAAATATGTTTTTCAGCTCTTGATGCCCATTTGTGGATACATTACACAGACGAGTCATTAATCAGTTGTGTTGTATGAGTTGCAAAACAAACAGCACTGTGGATGGTATGAAATGACAGTTGATCCATGTCTTTGTCACCAGCTCCAAAGAAAGAGCCTCTTCTTAAAGAATCTATCACTGGTGTGTTGCAACAAGCTAGAATTACAGTCACGCCAACTTCTTTATAGTCTTTTAAAACCATTTTGAATGTGCTCACTCCTGCTGTGTCTATTATGGATATGCAGGAGCAGTCTAAGATGATAGTATGAAAATCAATGTTTTTTGAAATCAGGTTTACACTTACATCTCCATTGGTTTCATCTACTCTATCTGTCTTCCTTGCTGCCTTTTCTCTAGCTTTTTTCTCAAGTTTTCTTCTGCGGGTGATTTCAAGGAATGGCTCAAGTTCAGTTGCTTTATATAAAGATTTTAAAAAGAAGTCTTTGTTGGCGTAGAAAAGAGGCGCTTGGAAACGAAAGATCTTCACCTTCGGAACAGGTGAAAGATGATCATACTCTTCTATGTCCTCAAAGTCGTTGGTTCGATCAATTTGTCCCAGTAATGAAACCTTAGGATTCTGAGTCTGGACCACCACACAGACCATAGAGAAGACCACACCAATCAGCAGTCCAATCTCCACGCTGATTAAAGCAGTTGAGCTCATGGTCACCAACCAGACAATTGCCTCAATCTTGCTTTCACGCCATTGCTTAGGGACGTCTACAAATTTGCGCAGGGCACCTCGCAGACTGATGATGATGATGCAGGCGAGGACACATTTCTGCAGGGCGTAGAAAAATGGTGCAAAGAAAAGAAGGACCAGAAGAACCACTAAGGCACTCACTACACTGGAGACCTGAGTCTGGCAACCTGTTGAGTCCTTCACCATAGTTTTTGCAAGGGCGGCACTTGTCGTGAAAGAATGGAAAAATGAAGGAATTATATTGCAGAACCCAATTGCTATCATTTCTTGGTTGGGCCTAACTGTGTAGCCATTCTTTTTAGCAAACATCTCAGACAGAGAAACGGTAAATGCAAAACTTATGACAGCTAACGGAATGGCATCATATGCTACACGGGGCATCAGTTCAAAACTGGGCATCTTTGGCGGAATGAAACCAGTTGGAATGGCACCTGAGATACTGGAGCTAAACTGTCCGTTTAGATCAGCAAAGTGGGAAACTATTGTGGCAACTGCCACTACGACCAGTTCTGTGGGCAGTGGGATCTTCAAACGGTCCTTATAGCGATCCTGGATCTCTTTTGCTGCAAGCAATACTATAATGCAGATGGCACTTGTTATTAAATCACAGTAGTTGGTTTTGTGGATGTTCTTGAAGATGTTGATCCAAGTGACCACCACTGTGCCATAGCCTTGGTGTCGAGGGATCTTAAGGCCAAGCAGGTACTTTGCCTGGACTGTGAGGATTGTGCAAGATGCCCCAGTGGCAAAGCCATCAAGCATAGGAGCAGACAGATAAACAGAGACAAACCCCAGTCTGAGAATGGCCATCAGCAACTGAGAAGAAAATACAATACACAAAAAAAACATTATATTTTTTCGTAATATGTAGACAATTTATTTCTAATTATAATACAAATGGAATTGGAAGGCAGCATTTACTGTGTTCAAAAGGGCACTCACACTCTTAAAAGTAAAGGTGCTTCATGATGCCATAGAAGAATGTTTTTGTCTAAATGGTCCCATTTACATCTAAAGACACTTTCCCCCCAAATGGTCATTCCAGCGCAAAGAGCTCAACGTGGGCCACTTCAGAGGACACTTTGAAATTATTCTAAAGCGTACAAGTGATTCTTTCATTCAGGTTGAACTATGTGATAACAGTACAACAAGTTTTTTGCTAATTCCTTTGAATCTCTCACTAACATTTATTTATTTGTTTGCTGGTTACAGAAAATTGTGTTGTAATTTGCAGATTTAAGAATGTGCACATACCTGGTAGATTCCAGCAAGAAATGTTAATGCTGTGGCAATGCTAATGGCATAGCATTCCTTTCCACATTCCATATTCAGTGCCATGATCTTCAAGTTGACCAGAGTAGTGTTAGCTTCCCCCGTGCCATTTAGCTCTAATGCGGTTTTTGTACTGTCTTCATTCAAATCAAAGCCTGCAAGGTATACCTCTCGGTCCACAACTTGACCAACCATCAAACTCATGAGGCTGAAGATGCCTACAGAAACATGTCTTGACGTTCCCATGAAAAAGTAAATGATGTTTGAAAAAAATGATGTGTACAAGCCATAGATGGGTTCCAAGCCAGCCAGCAGGCAGTATGCAATGGCTTGAGGGATCAAAATGATGCCAATTATGATCCCAGACATCAGATCTCCCCATATATAGTCCTTCACCTTGTACTTCGGAAGCCATTTCACTACTGGGAAGAAGCCTGTTAGAGTCCTCCTCAGTTTAGATCCTGAGCAGGAGAGGTTTCTCTGCAACTTGGTCTTGATAATCTCACGAATCTGTTTCCTCTCCTGCACTCTACGCTTTAGTGGACCCACAGTCACAGAGTTTAGGTCCTCCATGGCTTCCAGTGATGAAGGACCCATGCACTGATGAGGCTTTTAAGACAGCTCCTGAAAAAGGGACAAAGACCTTTGATCAGTGTGTGATATCCTTTAAAGATCAAACTGGATGTCTGTTAAATTGGGGTAACTGATTAATCGTGCTTGGAAGTAGTGTGAATGGAAAACAATTTCGGCGTTTTCTTTTTTTAGCTGTTTCTATGGGAAAGTAAATAATTAGTCATGCAAGTTAACATGATTATCTAAGGTTATACGCCAATCTGTGTTTGAGAGGGTTTAACATGTTAGGGACAGCAAGTGATTCTCACATACTTCTCTTATCAGAGCCTCTGAAGCTGTTTGATCAGTAGACTAGAGTGAAGCCAGGAAATAACAACTCATTCATTATTATTAGGACAAAGTGTTATTCTAATACAGCTATTTTATGATGGCAATGATGTCCCTGACCTTTTATAATCATTAATAATGCTTCACACATTGCAAGTACAGATGTACTGTATGCGGCACAGCATACACATCTGTGCACTGTTCAAAGCATTTCCTGAGTCAAAATGTCCAGTTACTAATTAGTTAACAGAAAAATCTCACAAACTGACATTGGTCTCTAGTCAATGCAAGTATGCATGCTATTTATCTCCTAATTGCGTTTTTATTGGATGGTCATAAAATCACCACTTAGATAGTTTTTCACGATGGAGTCTCATAAAGTTTATAGGTCTATATTTGAACTGGCATTAACATCAGCAAACTATTTTGTTTTCCTGTATAGTTGTTGTTCTGTCAAAGTAGATGTATGTTTTTGAATTTTAAGACAAATAACTATCTAAATAAGCAACTCTTAAGTACAACACTCACCTGAATAAGTGGCTTCTTAAAGGAACAGTCAATAAAATGAACAAAACTGCTTAGATTTCTTTACTAACCTCTCTATACCCCGCCTCCCACTGCCTAAACGAAAGGCAGTGGTGTAAGTCCATGCTTCAGTATGCAAAAACCTCCAGGCAGTCCCCCTTTCCAACATCAGTCGTTTTCGTAGGCTGTAAGAACAAAAGGCGGAAGTGTTGTGTCCCTTCTGTGTTAAACATGTGCTAGATTGCAATGCTCTGCATTGAGCAATATCTGGGCATCATGACAATAAGGTGTAAAGAGTGAGTCTTTTACTGGTTCTTATGAAGCAAAACCAGTTCACACATTAGATCATGCTACAAAATATCATCTGAACTACTTAAATGCATTATAGCCACATGAGAAGAAATGAAAAGACATTTGCTTATGCAACTGCTCTAGAATTTGTTTGAAAGATTTATGCACTAAAATACATATATTAGATTTAATTCTAAAGTGTGTGAATGCTTTCTCTTAATTTCCTGCGCTCATTTAAATAAAATGTACATTAAAAAGCAATCGCACTGTTTCATCGGAAACTAGTTAAATGAGTTTTATAGTGAACTAGTTTTAGAATCATCTCTTTATTTGTTGCTGGCAATGCAGAGATGTTCGAGGGCACATGTAAAAAATTCACCCTGACTTGAGAAGATGCTGTTGTTCATGTTAATTACAGGATGTATGGCATGTATACTGTGAAAAATTGTGTGAAATGTGATTTTACGCACTCATTTCTGTAAATACTCATTTATAACAATTATTGTTCTCACATGATAGGTGCCACACATAGATCATATGGGAGGTTTTTATCATTGAAACCAGACAATGGTGGTATTATCCAATTTTATTATAGTATAGTATAACTCACAGACTATATTTGGCGATGTGCAGGTTTATATTTTTTATTCATTTGTTTTGGGTATTGTATAGTATGTTTTGTCCCTTCGTGTTTTCTGTGTTTGTGTGTGTGTTTCCATTCATTTATATTATTAATATTGTGTCAATAAATAACAAAGGGCCAGTTCAGGGAATCTCTCTGTTTATTTGTGTTGAGAGCCTCATTTGGCAGAATAATGACTGTATAGTTAAGAATAATATCCTTTCTTCATTCAGTAATTGTAGACATACAGTACAGTTGATGTTATCAGATCTGGCAAGTTGTATAGGCAGAGATCTCGGTCCACTTTATATGAACTCAGTTATGAGTCATACTTTATGAGTGACTGAGTAAATGACAGACATTTATGGTGTTTGGCAAACTAAGGTCTTATGTAAGATTTAAGATTGTCTTAATTGTTTTAGCGCAGTATGAGTTCAGGTAATATATATATATATATATAATATATATTCAGTGACATTATATAATTCATAAATTGTCTAAAATCCTAAAAAGAAATAAATTACATGACATGAATGTGTCAAAAGGCATGTTGCTTTATCTTCATGTGCTATTAAATAATCTTGTGTATCATACTAATATATAAAAGCTTTGTATAAGAGGAAGCCCACCACCATATAAAGACTAAGGATGAATATTTTGGGAAACAGGGACTCACCCTTATCAAAGAAGCGGATGAGTAGAATGGAGAATACATTTGCCATGCCTTCACTGCTGAATTTCCCGGTGCGCATTAGCTTGGCTGTCTGAATAGAGCAAAGGATTGTGGGTAAAGATGTTGCTCCGCTTTCTTAACCCTCGGCAACCAATCATAGACAGATGGAGATAGAGGAAGAGAGAGAAGGGAGGGCTGTGGGCTGATCACTATAGAAACAGTGCCACCCACAGTCTCTACCTAGTATTACTACATTTGTAATTTTGTATGTAGCTGTAAGCATCCGAGTAGTGCACTATGAGCCACATGAGGGGAAAAAAATACAATTGTATTTGAATTTTTATTTTATATTATAGTATAAATCTGCTGATTAGTTATATATTCAGGATGTATACTTTAAAGTTCATATCATATTTTTAAATGTTCATTGTGTTGTTGAAATGCTTTGTTTTAATTGGCCCACAATATAACATGTGTAAGTTGTTATACCTAAAAGTGTAACACTGTTTGTGCCTGAGGCACTGTGTTACAGTCAAAACATTGCTCTGTTTTTTGAGCATCTGATCTGCCTGGCAACAGCTCAGCCAATGGTGTGACACTGGGGTGTGGCTACCTGTTTGTCCAAGCAAGGGCAGATGGGGAGAGCGTTTGATGAAACCTGTTTGAAAATAGTCACTTATAGATGCAGCAAATGATATTTATTTGTGAAATATTTAAACTTATGTGAATGTAGTGTAGCATTTATTATTCTACTGAGGAGTAACCATCATGTGTGTGTGGAAAACAAAACAAAACAAATATTTAATTATCAGTTCTACAACAGAAAACTAGCTTAATGCATTAAAACATGTTTATCTTAACCAAAAAATTAATCTTTAAATAAGCTCAGATTCTTCATGGGAACGACTGGGACGTCTTATGTGACTGCTCGTTTATGTGGGGCAGTGTATTACAGATATCTTAACGTCAAAGGATACTGAATGTTTGCTTACAGTAGGTGCTTTGTTCTCTTTGTTCTTTTTCATTGGTAAATAGAACTCCTTACTTATGACCTTTTAAAATATTGTTTCTCCACAGCAAACTAAGCATGAGCCCAAGTTCATTCTTCAAGTTTATCTTTTCAGGTCATTATGTTAATATATTTGCTGACATTCTGTCACTTTGTTACTGTGATACCCAACCAACCATGAACATTATCACATGGCTACTCATTGCTTTTATTAAAATTTTCTCAAAACAGGTGCTATGTGATGATACTCAAATTAACTTCCATGACTTCAAATCTGTTTTCTTAAGATTGTTTTCAGAAATTTAGTTGTTGTGTGTTTTTTTTTTTTTTTTGGGTGTTATCAAAATTGCAATGAATGTAAATTTTGAGTATCAAATTCTTTAGGCCTTAGATCTTAATTAAATATTTATGTATATATATATATATATGCAGAGTATAAATAAATAAGAGGTAGCCGTTTTTTTAATGAAAAATTTTTTTTTTATTTAAATCTTATTTTTAAATTGTAAGTATTATTATTTAGTAGTACATGTTCAGAAAACTGTGCCAGACTCCCAGTCTGGAGTCTAGACTTGTCTACATCTTGTTTACCTACGTTGTCAGGCTTTAAAAGCCCCTTATGTCATTAACCCTGACTTTCTCCAACGGAGACTTGGCTCAGTACAGACAATCTGTTCTGTCTCCAAGACACCAGCTGGCTTGAGAATACTTATCGGCAGTCGTAACAAGAACACTTTTCAGAACATATTAACCTATTGTAGATAAATTGGCAAGACCTTAGGTGACCCAATGTAATATTCAACTGATAACGCACATACTGCACTTACTTACTGTAGGCCAGCCTTTTGTCTTAAGGTTGTTAGACTGATCACAGCATGTGAATTATTTGTGCGTTACCGCTTGATTAACATTGAAAACATTATGCCTTTTATATATTTATAGACTTTGTTAATTCATTTTTTGTGAAAAATCTTTGAATCTATTATAATTGGTCTTTTTTTTTTTTAGAAATAGACAATGGAACTGTTCCTCTTAGACTCGCCAAGACACATTTGACTCTTGACTGGTATGATTTTAATTGCACTTAATAATTTAATTAATTAATGTTGTCTGAGTTAAGTATTAAACACTTAAAACATCTACTTGATAGCTTGTGAGTCTGTTAATGAATGCTGAGACAAAATATATTTTCTGCTGCAAATGAAATTGCTATAAAGTACATATTAGATAATATAATAGAAATGCTTAAATGCTAAGAATGTAACTGTAATTTGTCCAATTGTCTGAAAATGTATTTTTATTTGCTTGGAACCAGAAGTTAATGTGAATGTATAATGTGAATTTACAGGAATTATCATCACTAAAGCTTAGTAACTACACTAAAGTAGATAACTTGATTGGCAAAATAACACCTGTCCAATTTTTTTTTTTACCATTTTAGACCTCACAAACCTTCATTAAGTCCTGTTTTTTTCATAATCTCTGTTATGTTTCCCAAAAAAAACTTGATGTGATGTATACTATATGCTGATTCTGTTCTTCTTGGCATTGGTTAATAATGCAAATATGCTGTCAAATACAATAAACCCTTTTAAGTTTGTACACAGATGTGGTATTCAAACCTGCTGTTTATCCGTTCTAATGTATTTTAAATTCCTAATAATCTTCCTTGGCGACACTGACTTCTTCTGTTCTTGTCAATTATATGCAAAACTATGCACAACCACCCACCTCTACAAATTCCATAAACATCTCCAACAATAAGTTTTGTTTAAAAAATATTTATTGTCACACACACTTAACACAGTACAAGATTCCCTTGAGTTAAGACGTTCAATGATGTGATGTCTCCCTGATGCACACATGCATCTCTACAGCGCTGACCCCAGATGCTGCCTCCTTTGCCAGCATGCTCTTTGTTTCCTCCAACATCTTAGCAAGCCCCTGTAAAATGTTAGATGAGAAAAATCAGATCAGACAGACAAATCAAATACAAACTCCATCTATATGTGCACCAAAAGCAGAATGCTTTGTTGATATTGTGAGTGTATACAAATGAAAATAGACCCTTTACAGATTTAAATGCTGTATTACTCTTATATGTACGATCATATATGAGCAGTTTCATGTCATTTTGCTGACATCTGAAAAAAATCCATGTGCTGCTGCCGGCAACATAGCCGACCCCAGATGATTAACTGAATTAATGACTGTTTTTGTTGTATTGCAGCTAAATTGAAAGCTTCTGTCAGTGGACTCACCAGACTGCAGGACGGGCTGGAACTGACCAGCCATACAGATCTCATCTTGTTTCTGGCGGACTATGCGCTGGATTGCAGGAGGCAGGCCACGGGGGTTGCGTGAGAACACCAGGGCATAGCCATCTTCGCATGTGCCATCATCCTTCAGAGTGCGGCAAGCATAGGTGATAGCATAGTTGTCGTAGTCTGTGTCAATGATCCAGTAGTTGTCACCTTTATGAAGAATAAGCAATAAATCAACTGATTCATGTGACAGTAATGGGTACAGATGTGATAATGGTTACATAAGTGTCTTCTGACCTCCACTGGACAGATAGCTAGCCAAGCCCTGATAGTTCATGAACATCTTGCCAGGAGTGGTTGGGTCAGGAACACTGTACTGGGCAGCCATGTCAGCACACACAACCCAGAATCTGCAAAGAGTTAGCAGGATTAGCATGGGACATCATTGCTGTCATATATTTAAACTCAACTGCTGAATTAACACTGAATTTGTAAGCGGGCAGGATTACCATTAGCATATGACGTCATTACTATCATATATTTAAACTTGTCTGATTCAACCTAGGTGCCTTAAGCAGTAGGCTAAGATTAGCATTTGATGTCATTGTTATCAAACTTGCTTTATGTTCTCAGAACTATCAAAATGTCCTGTTTTAAATATGTTTAAAGAACATGTTTCTTGGTTATGTTAATGTTAAAGACAACATTTTATTCAATTTTTTTTATTTTGCAAACATTTTTTCAAATGTTATGTTTAAGTATTCTCTAAACTTACTTAAACAAAGAAACATTCCATTAGTATAACTAATGTTTTTGTGCTAAAGTTTTGAGAACATTACTAAAGAAGAGATAACTTCTATTAAGCAACATTATATAAATGTTGCTGATAAATATTTATTCATAACTTCGAGGAATCTCCAATGTTCAGAGAACATTCTCTGTTAGCATGAGTTAGCAGAATTAGCATTAGCATGTGATATTATCGCAATCTTAAGCGTGTTAAGCTTTCTGAATCAAATGTCATTCAGTGCTCCATTATTACACTCTTTCAGACTCATCACTAACCCGAAAAGAGTTACGCGGCCCTTGGTAGCGGCAGTCATGGCGCCGTCATCATCAGTGGTGTATTCGGCAGAGATGTTGTCCTGAAGGAAGAGTCCCTCTGGGTCTTTCTTCTGCTGAGCGTACCATTTGCCTTCATACTACAAGAGGCAATACACCAGGTTAGGTCTGTTTTAAGATTGCAAATGTAAAATTTGTATTATTTCTGAAATCTTTAAAGTGCATACTACATACTCTCTTGGGGTCAAAGTTGTCCTTGACTGTAAAACTGTCCACGATGCAGGAGGCGGACCAGCAGCGCTCAATATAGGAAAGGAAAACCACCAGCAGGGCAAACTTGTAGTATTCCATTCTGAGCAACTGAGAAGTCAATCACAGTTGCCAATCAATTCATTGCAGTTTAGTTTAGTTGCAGTTTAGTTAACCTCATAGCCCTAAGGGCCTACAAAAAACACTAGATCTTACCTGTCTGCTTCGTTGTTGTTTGGAGTGAATGAAAGGAAGGTTTCAGTGGTGTAGGATCTTTCCACAAGGCTGTGTTGTCTACACTGAGCAAAGGCTCTTTTATACCAACTCCACAGACAGGCTTATTGATTATTTTCACTTCTTGTGACTAAATAAAGTCCCTAAATCTATGGTTAATCCGGTTGTAGAAATCCTCACTGTAATCTGGCTTTTCGGTTGAACCCTGCCATGCTCGCCAAAAAAACAATTAAAGCTTTATGCAACTGAATGTAGTGAGACTTTAACTGTAAAACAAAACATCTGGTAATTTTTCTTTGGATAAACAAAACAAAAAAATTGGAAATTTGGAAACAAATCACATTTTGGAACACCTATTGCAGTCTGTTATGTTATTAGGTAATAGTTTGGAATAGTTTACTTCCAAAGAATGGAACTAATAAACTCTTGTATATATTCTCTCAGCAAACTAAATAGTTAGTGGTCCATATCATCCTTTGGCAGATTATTACCTGAAGTTAGAATGTTGCTGACTAAGTATGGTTCTTATTTTGAGAAAGACTGATTTAGATTTTTGCATTTAAATCTAAATCTTTGGTGGGCTGTATATTGATGTTATGTAATTATATTAACTACTATAAGAGAAACAAGATATAGAGGATTAAACCAATTACAATCTAATATAGGGTCTAAATTAAAACCACTCCAATAAATTCTACAGATGTTTTTTTCAAAGATGAACAAGCTTTAGCTAATGTACTAGTACTAGTTGTCCAATAATTTGAAATCAAGACAAGGCAAATTGTTGCATTGGGATGATAGTGATTGTTGATTTGAGTGGGGGGGAGGTGCATGTTCCAGTGTTATCTTGATGACAATAGACTGCTAGAGGCTTTGTGTTGTTTTGTTGGGATGGATGTGATTACGGAAGCAGCTTTATTCGTTATGAGAATCTGTTATGTAGTAATGTACTTGGCTCTTTCTAGATTTGTTTGATCACGTTAATTTCACATTCATCAGGTTTTAAGAGAACAGTACTGGTGTGCTATGAAAAGCAGGAATCGTATGTAATTAAAATCTTTACCTTATCAATACATAAAAGCAATGAATAAAATTGCATGATGAATTTATTCAATATGATGTTGTTCAGGCTCCTAGTCTACGCCATTATTCAACTAGAAATATAAATATTTTATTATTACTAATTGTTGACTAATTTTCTTTAATAAGATTCATTATTCATTTATATACACAATTCAGTCAGTATCCGATATGCATGTTTTTTAATAGCTATTAGCAGTTAATAACTGTCAAAGTTTTGTTTGGAAATTTCATTGAGGAATCATGAAATTCATTGTACAACACGATAGATGTAAATTCGTATCTATTTCGAAATGCCTTCGAAAAAAGTCTCTGTAAGACTTTTCCGAGCTGTTCTTGGGACCACTTCCCGTGCATATCTGCATAACATTAGTGGCCAACATTTGCTGAATTAGCAGTATTAGGATTGGCCACGGGTAAGGTCACGTTATAGCACTGAGATCTGGCTCAGGTGCTATTGTGACCTCAGGGAACTTTGCTCCCAGGTGGGGTGATTAAGCCATCATATGTATTCACACAGGTGTCCGTATGCATGACTAGTTCCATTACATAAAGTATAATTATTTCCCATCTTGAATAACTGGCAGGGTTGTTCCAATCCCAATCCATTTATTTAAATGAGATATGGCTAAACTGGTGACCTCTCTTTGCACTCCAGGCAGCATTCAGTAGTATCTATTTGTGAGTGGACTCCACAGAGATTAGTACACTTCTTTTTTGACTTCTTTTTTTTTGGCCACAGCTTATCAGGCTCTCAGCTATAAACAGTATGTAAACCGATGACAAACTGTTTTTATTGTTTGTCCCAGGTTGTTGTTATTCTTATGCAGTGTGTGTATTTACTTTTTTAAATGGGTTTAAAAAGCGTTTAAATGAATAGTCTGTAATCATTTAATCATGTATGATTTTTCTTTATTCTGTTGGACAAAAAGAATGTATTTAGATTTTTTTTTGATTGTCTCATTGGGTTTTTTGGGTCTATACAATTGAGATCTACTATAAATGTTTTTGCCATAACAAATTGTACGGTATTTTTTGTGTTCTGCAGAAAAAATCAAATAATTCAGGTTTGAATCAACATGAGTTTAAATATTGATAACAACAGTTGTGATTGTGTATCCCTAGTGCTAGAATGTGTTTGCACTATTCAGCTTTAACAGTTGCCTCTAATTTGGTTGGCATGGTCATGTTCATTTAATAGCAAGCACCAGTTTTAAATTAAATTCCTCACCATACTTTTTTTTTCTCAGTGGATATTATTTTCACACCTTGCTTTTTCCTTAAGCTTCAGCACTTGCAGAAATGCATCTATGGCCCTCTTGTTTTGTTTGTAGTTCACGTGGACCTTCACCCTGATACTAATCCCTCACATCCCCCAAGGTTTTCTTCAGGCCAAGCTACGAAACTATTCAAACAAAGGCACTCCTTAGTGTGAGTTCATACCCAGTGCTGACCACGCACATGTTCCCATTGATTGATGCAATAGATTAAGCTTGTTTTCTGGAAACACATTCATTGTTTCATGCTCCAGTTCAACCCTAATAAAGCTTATGCATTTGATGTACAAATCTGTTCTCCCCTCAAACTGATTGGTTATACTTTTTTAGCAAGTAAAAGGCCTTTTTGTAAAATATACAATAGTCAACTTTCAAGTCCTGATACACATGCTGTGAAACCTGTGTGTGTGTGTGTGTGTAAGCAGAAAACTGTGTAAGATTTGTTAATGCCTGCAAGGATAGTGTTCTTGAACAAAGCTCACCAACATACTTGCAAATGAAAATGTTACTTTTTTTTACGTCAAGAGTTTTTAACTCCAGCAACCATTCCTATCAGCCAATTCAAGGACTGCAGTATAAAAAGTCAAGATTAATTGAGGCAAATGCAAAATCATTTGCATGTGAGATCAGTAAGTTCACACAAGTTCGAATGAGCTGTTATGAAATGAATCAAACTGCGGTCTGCTGCACCCTTGTGGGTTTTGTAGGCAGTGCCTAAGCATTTAGACAATTACAAAAAATGATGTTTAAATTATCATATAAAACCTTGAGGTATTTTATTTAAAAGGGATTCAGAATTAATTTGTTTTTTGATTTTGTTTTCATTAGGTTAATGTGTAGTATCTTCCTGAACAGAACACACTCAGATAAAATGGTACAAAAGTTGCTGCAGCAGAACCTTTCCAAAAGGTTCACCTTTGTATTTTACTTATCCCTGAAGGTTGCATAATAGGGCTGCAAATTGTTATTAATTGCATTTAAAATAAAAGTTTATGTTTACATAGTCTATGTGTGTGTACTTACTATAAATAAATAAATACACATATGCATATAGTAAATATATATATACTATTTATGACCAGTGTTTTTTTTTACCTAAGAGTGCAGAACAATGATTGATTCCTATCACTAGGTGGCACAGTAACAAAAGAACAATAGCCAAAAATACTAAGGCTGCATTCAGATTCTGATTACTGCTTTTTCATGAGTCAAGAAGTCACCCACAAAATAAAATGTTTCTTCAGATGTCAAAGAACAAAAATGTTTTGCATATTATAATTGAAATGTTTAAACAAAGATGAAGACATTACTGACATTTGTGCATAGGAATCAGTTATTCTTATCAGTACAGTGGTTGGTGCTGGTTATGGATGTGCTAATATAAAGGTTGAGGTTCACAAATTAGTAGAGTTGATTCCCGTTCCATTTGAAGGAAACTTCAAAGAGACTCCGTTTTGTGTAACAGGTTGATTTAGTTGCAGGCAACTAACTCACAACTGTGTACATTTGACTATGAATCATGTACAAACAGCAGGGTTTACCAAAACAATAGAGACAGACCAGCACTCACAGGTACACACAGGACCTTCCCTCAGCAGCCAAATCTCTGACTTGCTTTTGTGCACGTATGGAGCTATTAATATGCTGATTATCCTCATGACCTTTTGCTTAAGTTGGATACAAGGCCTTTATATAGATATGAACTTTATCTAAACAAAAGGATTATAGGCATTTTATGATAAGTCTCTTTATCATTATTCCATCTAGGCCCATATTCCTCTTCCTTTTAAGCTTTTCTGTATTACTGCTATATAAAATGGAGGTATTATGCTTTTAAAAATTATAATGAGTATTGCTTTTTGTTTTATATTGTTGTTCATACCCATTTTGGTAACACTTTATAATAACTACACACTATGAATGATTAGTAAGCATTTATTTCATCCTTTATAAACCATTGTTTCAACATTATTATGCATTAGTAACAGTTTACAAGTGCATCTATAAACGCCTTGTTCTTGAGCATATATGACATGTTTAATAATTGTATTTTCATATTTTATTAATTATCTGTTAATCATTTTAAAATTATTACGCCATTTACAAACCAGTTATTTAGGAGTTGTCAATGTTTAATAAGATCATTTAGAAAGTCTAAGTAAATTATTAATAAATTATTTAAATTTACATTAATAAATCATATTATTTAGACACATGCTAGTAGTTGCTCAGTGTGTTAATAAATGCTTTATTAATATATGTTCTGCAGTAATTCATGATTAAGTCAGGTAGTTATAGAGCGTTTTTATGTTTGTTTTTGTGAGCTAATCTAAAGTGAGGACTATTTATACCTTGTAAAGCATTTATAAAGCAGATGTAAAGGCTAATTTATCTTCCAAACATAAAAGTTCAACAAACACAACACACAAGGGACACAGAACACAGAAATATTTTTTAAAGGTGTAAAAAATGTAATCTTACAACTGTAGACTTGATAAATGAAAACCAAACCTTCAATTTCATAGTAAAAAAAATAAAGTGTACAGTTTTAGATGTTTTTGCATCTTGAAATGAATAGTTCTGTATCCGTCTGTGTTATGTTTGTTTATTGTTTCTGTTAGACTCTCTTCTGTTAGAAACTCCTTTGTACATTTAGATATCCTTATAAACCAAGAACAAGGCATTTATAGCTGTATTTATAAACTGCTTATTAATGACTATTAATGTTGGCACAATGCTTTAAAAAGGATGAACTGACTAGTTACTAATGCTTAACTAATGATATATAGCATGTAGTTACTAAAAAGTGTTATCGGCATATGAATCACGGTCTGCCAGTTCCATATTGCAAATTATATTTATATATTGATATGTCTGGTCATCCTTTGGTCTTATTTAATGACTGATTTTCACATGTACTCTATATTTGTTCTTTTCCGTTTTTTTTAGGAAAGCACTTTCACTGCTCTCATGGATGCAGTCACATTGAGTAAGAAGACAACTGGGGTGCTGAGATAATCAGCTAGTGGCCTGGTTAAATAGGGCTTAGTAATAAGGAGTGTGTTTTTAATAAGAACTTAAAGAGCTTGTAGCGCAAAGGCCAGGCTTCTGGGAGAGGAGACATAGAGGAACAAAGCATATGATTTTGCAGTAGCACTCACATACTTTATGATCGTATAACTTTTCCTATAAAACAGTCATTGAGAGCATCTCTTCTCTTTCCCAGGACACAGAGAGCATTCGGAGGAGGACGTCGTTCGCTTTCAGCTCTGGGCTCAGGCTTTGATGCAGGTCACCTGATCAGTTTTACTAGAGCAGATCCTGATTCACCTTCAACACTATTAGGAAAACACCTTGCTGATGACAGTTAGATTGGACACGGGTTGCCCCTGCTGTGGCAGGCATCTCATCTCACGGTTCATCGTTTTCTCGACCATTTGAGGATTATATGCTATAAATATTCTGTTTTTGTCTTGAAACCATATTTGAACTCTCATTCCTTGGCCCTCACCTGCTAGTGCTGGGATTGAGGCAGAAGATCCCAAGATGAGTGTCAAAAAGGAAGACGTGGAGAAGTTCCTAGATGGAAATCCAGATTTTGCCAGGAGCTATTTTGACAAAAAGCTCAAACCTGGTGCCGTGGCCTCCATCATGCGAATACCAGAGTCTAAAGTGGATATGGACAGTTTTAAGGACATATCCTCGGTAGAGGAGGGAGCGATATTCTACGATCTCATTACAGACATGCAGGAGAACGTCAATATGGAGAAGGTGATTTTTAAGATTCTGAAGCGGATCAGTGCTCTGATCCACGCCGACAGATGTAGCCTGTTCATGTATCGACAGAGAAACGGCATCGCTGAGCTTGCTACACGTCTCTTCAACGTTAATGAAAATTCTGAGCTCGACGACTGCGTGGTGCCTCCAGACTCTGAGATCGTCTTCCCTCTGGACATCGGTATAGTAGGACATGTGGCTCAAACCAAGAAGCCCATAAATGTGAAGGATGTTACACAGGTACAAAAGAAAACATTGCTTTTAAAACATCTATAAACTGATCCGACAAACTGTAAAACTTGATTGAGAGAGACTAGCCTAACTATTAAACATTATTAGACTGCAGGTATGGTCATATTCTGAGGCTTGGCAAATCCTCTTGACATAATCCATTTATTTCAATATGCCCTGACCCATGTCCAGCATGAAGGATTATTTTACCTCTGGCATTTACGCAGTGACCAAATCTACTCCGAGTGGTTGAATTACAGAAAATAGTTTGTTTAATCACTTGTTATTATCTTGTTAAAAAAGGACGAAAAACAACAAGCTTCCATTCACATTAGTTAGTTGCGTTAGTTTACATGACAATGAAAAATATTGTAAAACTTTATTTTCTGGTGTCCTTGTTATACACAGTAACAATAAATTATGCATTTATTACATGTAAACCAAAACGCTAATGCTCACCAAAAAGTAAGTACATGTAGTTAAATGAATTGTTCACCCAAAAATGAAAATTCTGTCATCATTTACTCACTCTTGAGTAGTTCCAAACCTGTATGAATTTCTTTATTCTCCCGAACACAAAGGAAGATATTTTAAAGAAAGTTAGTAACCCGGCTTTTTGGGTCACTATTGACTACTATACAAGTGAAAAAAATAATAATATGGAAGTCAGTGGTGAAAAAATATATTTTGTGTGTTCAGCAGAACAAAGAAATTCATACAGATTTGGAACTACTTGAGGGTAAGTAAATGATAGAATTAAAATTTTTGGGTGAACTATTCCTTTAATTATTACTGTTAGATAAATGCCACAGTTAAAAGTTAATTATAAATATTTCTTTGAAAGGTTATTTTATGATCCATCTTATCTGTGATGAGATATTGTGCTTCATTAACTTCAAAAAGATACACATTTGAATCTAAATTAAGAAATAAAAGTAATACATAACAGTTTTTTTACAGTATGACTCTACACCAAATATCAATTGTTACTAAGTGTTAAAAAATATTGTTTAGAGACAGTGTGTATTGTGCGTGACAAACTGACTTTGCTTTCGCTGTAGGACAGTCACTTCAGCTCATTCGTTGATGAACTTACTGAATACACCACAAACAATATGTTGGCGGCACCCATTATGAATGGAAAAGATGTCGTAGCCATCATCATGGCAGTCAACAAGACTACTGGACCCCATTTCACTGATGAAGATGAGGATGTGAGTGTCTGTTTGTTTTTGCTTCACAAGTTGAATTATTATTTCAATACTTATGTGAACACATTTTAACTGGTGTGTTGGTTTTCAACTCTATTCACAATAAGATTTACATATTTTTGAAATGGGACCATAAAGACTTGGTTTTTAAAGACACAATAAAGCATACCTGGCATCATGTTATTTTCTTAAATATCTCAAAATATATCTCTTTTGTTAAAGCTTTTTTTAAAGTATCTGAAAGTTGGCTCACTGAACCTGAAGATTTTTCATCTGAGCTACCTTCATAACTGCGAAACACGAAAAGGACAGGTCAGTCTGCATAACAGGTGACAAAATTGTAAAACTGAACTGAAAAGCACAGATTTTTAAATGCGTTTTTCATATATCTCATGCATAGCTGCTGTTGTGGTCAGCTAACAAGGTGTTTGAAGAGCTCACAGACATTGAACGACAGTTTCACAAAGCTTTGTACACAGTACGAGCCTATCTCAACTGTGACAGGTACTCTGTGGGGCTACTGGACATGACCAAGGAAAAGGTACGTCACTCACTATAACTGCTTGAAGGAACAGAGACTTCATGCTTAATTTAGAGGCTTTCCTGTCTCTCTCTTAGACTGACCCGGTGGTTTTATTCTCTTGCAGGAGTTCTTTGACATTTGGCCTGTATTGATGGGAGAGCAGGCACCCTATTCTGGCCCTGTTACTCCAGATGGAAGAGTAAGCTGCATTTTTACTATTTAAATTGTTTTAAATTTACTCAATCTTATGTCATGTCAAATTCACTATTCCCTTTTGTTATATACAAGCAGCTTTGCTAGATTACTTCTCTTTTTTTTCTGAAAGAAAGTCATATCGATTTGAAATTACATTATAAATGTTGACATAATATACTTTAAAATGTCTCTAAAATGCTTATAAAATTCAATTTGTATTTAGGAAATCATTTTCTACAAAGTTATTGATTATATTTTGCACGGAAAAGAGGACATCAAGGTCATACCGTAAGTTTTTCTTTTTTCCTTCTAGTCGCCTACATTTTATATCCGGGAGTGCATTATAAAAACACAATTTTGTTTTTCACAGAAATCCAGCAGCCGATCACTGGGCTTTGGCTAGTGGATTGCCTACATATGTAGCAGAGAGTGGATTTGTAAGTGACTTTGGGAATAAAGTATGGGTGATTTTTGAGATGTTAAATATGTATCTACACATTAATTTCTTGTTTTCTGTTGTGCATTCAAGATCTGCAACATCATGAATGCAGCAGCAGATGAAATGTTCCAATTTCAGGTATATTTGTAATGATCTAAAACACATCTAATGGTCAAAGTTCCCTTCACTTGGAGTAATAAGACTTTGGGTTTCTGTAGACGGAAGCTTTGGATAGCAGTGGATGGACCATCAAGAATGTGCTGTCCCTGCCAATTGTCAACAAAAAAGAAGAAATTGTTGGTGTTGCAACTTTCTACAACAGGAAGGATGGCAAACCATTTGATGAACATGATGAACAACTCATGGAGGTACAACTGACAGACTGTTTGGAACCATTAAAGAGAATGGTCACTCAAAACCGCTTACTCGTTCACTTAGGAATAATGTGTTGCTGTCTTGACAGGCTTTGACACAGTTTCTGGGTTGGTCAGTCCTCAATACAGACACCTATGACAAAATGAACAAGCTGGAGAACAGGAAGGACATTGCCCAGGACATGGTGCTGTACCATGTCAAATGTCGAGATGATGAGATTCAAAACATCCTTGTAAGTTCATACCTTTAAGTTGCAAGTTTTATTTTGTTATTTTATTTTATAACTATTTATTTTTGTGTTCCTTGGTTTTTCCATTTTAGAAAACCAGAGAATATTTTGACAGAGAGCCAAGAGACTGTGAGGAGGAAGAGCTTTTGGAGATACTGGTACACTGAACTGCTTATTAATTAAAGATGTTTGAAATCACAGGTTGATGTTAAACTTCTCAGAGATAAGATAAATAAAGTCGCCCCTTAAGAGGAATCTACTAGGAAAAACATTACAGATGCTTTCAAATATGTCTATATAAATTAATGTTTAAATTTTGCTGTTTCATGCATTTTTCAATGCATTGTGCACTGACTGACTTATTGTTCTTGCAGAAAAAAGAGCTGCCTGGCCCGAAGAAGTTTGAGATCTACGAATTCCGTTTTTCAGACTTTGACTGCACTGAACTGGATCTTGTAATGTGTGGGATCCAGATGTACTATGAAGTCGGAGTGGTTAAAAAGTTCCAGGTCCCTCAGGAGGTAAATCTGCTTGTTTATAAGGATGGAAGCACCTGATTTGTTTCCTGAACTATCATGAAATTCCTTAAAATCGCCTGCTATCTTCTAATTAGGTTTTGGTGAGATTCATGTACTCAGTCAGCAAAGGCTACAGAAAAATCACCTACCACAATTGGCGCCATGGCTTCAATGTTGGGCAAACCATGTTCACTTTACTCACGGTATGACCTGCTCAGCTCTCCCTTAATTTTCATTTGGAATTCACTTTTATTATTTTATTGTAGAATTATTTATTTCCTGGGAATTCAAATCATGATGTTGGTGTTAGCATCATGCTGTGTTTTCTCAAGTTATAGAATTATTTGTTGAGGGTCCAAACTAAAAGTCTGTTCTTGATTTAAGTATAAAAGTAAAGTATAAAACAGATTTTTTATTATTTCTAAACATGTTTGTATAATCCAGTTTTAAATGAACATCTTTCTGGTTCTTGACACATTTTCTATACACATACTAAAAATTATAAAATCATAATGAGAATGATTTTTTTTTTTTTATGGAGTCAGACAGGTAGACTGAAGCGATATTACTCAGATTTGGAGGTGATGGCCATGATCACTGCCGGCTTCCTGCATGATATCGACCACAGAGGCACAAATAATCTCTACCAAGTGAAGTCAGTAAATACCACTATTATTTCTACTAGTACTTGTACTATTATTGATTCTACAAATAATAATCAACCCCACATTTTGTGATTAGGTCCCAAAATCCTCTAGCCAAGCTGCATGGATCCTCCATTCTAGAGAGGCATCACTTGGATTTTGGCAAATTCTTGTTAGGCGACGAGGTATAAACAAACTATCCAGAATATAAGCCTTCAAGTTAATTTGTTGTGATCCTAACATATGTTTTTTTCTTAGTCATTAAACATCTTCCAAAACCTCAACAGAAGACAAACAGAGCATGTCTTCCATCTCATTGACATTGCCATTATTGCAACTGATCTTGCCTTGTACTTCAAGTAAGTTTCTACAATATATCATAATTAAAATACATTCTTAACTTGTCATTATGTTGTTTTGCTGTTTTTTGCAAAGTGATGGTTTATAGTGATGGCTAAATCTAAAGCTAAAATGTAAAGTTCTGCTTGAAAAACATAAACTTCTGCTTAATTCAACCTCAAAGAAAAAGAACAATGTTCCAGAAAATTGTGGATCTTTCTGAGACATATGAAGAAGAGAAGAAATGGGTGGACTTTATGTCTCTTGAAACAACAAGGAAAGAAATTGTAATGTAAGTGTGTCCATTTTTAACTACGATGGCATTTTAGCATAACACATCTCTTAAAAAGTAATCATGCTGTGCTTTGTGTGTTTTTTATATTTTTAATAATCGACCAGGGCCATGATGATGACAGCATGTGACCTCTCAGCTATCACAAAGCCATGGGAGGTGCAGAGCAAGGTAAGATATGTCAAATGAATAATGAATACAGTTTTGTTTCTCAGTAATGTACAAAGTGAAATTTCTCCCGTCCTAGGTTGCTCTCTCTGTAGCAGCTGAATTCTGGGAGCAGGGTGATCTTGAGAGGACTGTTCTCGAGCAACAACCTATCGTAAGTACCTGAATCTAATATTACTGGTTGGGCCGCTTGGAAAAAAAGAACAATGCAAAAAGTGAATGTGGTATTTGTCTTTTAATCTAGCCAATGATGGACAGGAACAAAGCCGCAGAGCTGCCAAAGCTTCAGTGTGGTTTCATCGACTTTGTCTGTACTTTTGTCTACAAGGTACCCCCCTATGAATGATCATTTTTGTTATCAATTGATAAAAACTAAATGTGAAAGTTTTGACTATCGAAATTAATTACCAATCATTCCCGCTTTGTTTTTGGCAGGAATTCTCTCGTTTTCACCCCCAGATCCAGCCAATGTATGATGGCATTCTGAACAACCGGATGAACTGGAAAGCAAGGCAGGAGGAATATGAGGCAAAACTAAAGGAAATGGAGGAAGCAGTTAAGGCCAGACAGGAAGCAGCTACCAAAAATGGTTTGAATTTTAGTCTTTTGTTTCAATTTCTATTCGTCTATATCTGTATTTGTACTAAATTTGACAGAACCTACAGTCAGAGCCTCATATTACTCATTTTCTATTTAAAAGTTCGGGGTTTTTGAAAGCCTCTAATGCACCCCAAGACAGTAAAAATACTTATTTTTTTCCATTTTAGAATGTAATTTATTTCTGTGACAGCAAAGCTGAATTTTCAGCAGCCATTAATTCACTCTTTAGTGTTGCATCATCCTTCAGAAATCATTTTAATGTTTATTTGCAGTTAAAGAAGTTTTAGTGTTGAAAACAGCTTATTTTAAGATATGTCAAGATTCTTTGATAAAAAGAAAGTTCAAATGAACAGCATTTATTTGATATCACATTTTACTGTAACATTATAAATTACTGTCACTTTAAACAATTTCATTTATCCATTCAGCAGAATTCCAGCAAAAGCCAAAAAACCTATTTTTGACCCCAGACATTTAGGGTTTAACATATAGTTCATTAATCGACAAGGAATTTGATCGGTCATCAAAAAGACCTAATTTAGAATAGCCAACTATAAGAGAGTGTCCACATGATATAATATTTCTGTGTGGTTTCTCTACAGCTGCAAACTCCAACAGCACCAGTGGATCAGGATCAGGATCCAAGACCTGCTCCATCTGCTAGAGAAAAGACTACGAGGGCAAGGCAGCTCGAGATGTAACCTAGCCTCTAAGTAGTACGTCACATCAACCTCACCCTTAGGATCCCCAAGGATCTGATCAAGAGTGAGTGGGAGAAAAGCTATAAATGCATCATATGCTATCACTGAACCATCTGCTAACCAAAACACACATATTGGATCTTGCCTACAGTTAGCATTACTGTTCCATTGTGTTTCCTTTGGGTCATATAGGTATTTGGGATGATAATCGGTTTTCAATTAAGCACAATGTACTACAAGAAAATGTAGTCATCCAAGGATTTTAGCATGACCTAGGTTTTTATTAGCTTACTCAGTGGTGATCAGCTCATTTTTCAATACCAAGCAGGTCAAGTTTAATCAAGGAATCAAAACAACATGTACGATAAGTTGTTGTAATATTAAAATAACCTTTCCTCCGTTTTGTAACTGTAATAATGTCACCTTTCATTGCATATCAATAAGCAAAGGCCATTATTTGAGTGATATATTTTTTTGTAATTTATTCCCTCTGAAAATAATCAGTATTGTACAGCTGAAAGCTAATGTTCAGGTTGCTAAATATGAGAAGGTAGTGCGCAACAAAATATAGCTTCAGATGGCAGAATACAGTGGCTGTCAGAAGGTATAAAGTTCTAGTTGTTTTTATAGTTTGAGTTTCCTTCACTTAAGCTGACTGTTAATGCGCAATTGTCCTTTAGACTTATTTACATCAAGTGCTGTCATGGGTGTGTTTTACTGAGCAATGTCCCGTTACTCAGTGTCTCTGCTGCTGGGACATGCGTTCAAAGAGAAAACTAATTCCAGTGGCCTTGATACTATTCATCTGTTCTCAGCTGACCTGTCATCACACTGAACTTTGAGAAGTTTTAAAGTCATTAAATTCATGAAGGTATTCCATTTCAGGCAATTTTGTTCTTCTTCCTTTTGACTTTTTTTGTAGGAATCAAGTCTCTCCATCACTGGTTGTCTGTAAAACATCAGTTGTGAATCTAATTGTGTAAATATACAAAATTATTTGTAAATTTTATGAGGTGTGATTTTACATAGTGTTAAAGTAAATACTATGAAGGTGTGTTTTAGCGCACTTAATTTTACGAGCTTATTACACAAAGCTGCTGCTTCGGTTTCAGATATTATAAAGGTTTAATTTAAGTAGCGAAGGATCAGGCAGTAGCAAAGAAAACTGATTTTTAAATCAATTTGTCAGTGTGGGCCCAGTAATAAGACTTTTGAATTTGACACAAACGTGATTTACTTGCAGAGCAAGTTTCATCATTTTTGACATGAATTTGATTTTGATTCATCATTAAATAAGATGCTGTCAAACCATCAAAAATACAGTATCAAATATGGGCGATTCCAATTAAATTGGTAAATATGTTAAGATTCATTTCTGTATGCTCAATATCATGACAATTAAAGCATATATTTTTATGAACTTTGTTTTTCTTAGTATTTAGTTTGACTATTTTAAATAAATCATGTACTTTTATACTTTCCATTTATCAAAGAATCCTGCAAAAAAAAAAATCCTACATTAAAAAAAAATAAATAAAATAATAATAATAATATTACTGTTATTTTCAATACTGTTCTCAAACTTATTACAAGAATTTTTTCGAGCACCAAATCAGCATATCAGAATGATTTCTAAAGGATCATGTGACAGTGAAGAAGTAGTGGCTACATCACCACTGGAATAAATTACACTTTAATATATATTAAAAATTAATATGCAGGTATTTTACAGCATTACAGGTTTGACTTTATTTTTGATCAAATAAATGCAGCCTTGGTGAGCAGAAAAGACTTTTGTCAAACTGTGTATTAACAATATTAATTTGGGACTCAAAACTACGAAGGATTTGATTCTCTTCACACATCTGCTCAGTGACTCACTCGATAAGAAAGCCTCTTATCCCATGAGAACTATCAGCAGTTTCCACCCTTCCCTTCCTAGATAATTAGGTCTGCAAAGGTTATCTGAACATCCCTACATATTCCATTTCCCAATAAATCCTCTGATAATATTCTTACAAGACTCCCAGTATTTTTGTCTCTGTTAAAGTCATGACAATTTGAGGTTTTTAGATAAACTCAGAACAAGAAGTTATGTATAAATGAACAAAAGCAGAGATTCAAAACAAATATTTATCTCACTTATTGAAATAGGTAATGAAGTGTAGCACCACAGCTAAGGAGCTGCAAAGCTTTTGTGCAAAATCAGCACTTGTGCTGTATTGGCTTGACCTAAATCCTGGGAATTATGCTAAACCATGGTCTGGTTATACAACCGTCCTCCCTCTATAAATGTGACCACGGCAGTGCAGGAAAGACAAAACAGTCTACAATACATTCTCTGAGAATGGCTTGTCAGATGCACTTAGAGCATAGAAATGTCATCAAACAAATGAAATTGTTCTTTTCTTGCTAAAAAAGGTATGCAGACGTCTCTTTGGTGCATATAATCTCAATTACCAGAATAATGGCAATGAGAATGAAAACATTTCATATTTTTACCTTTTGTCTTTATTGAAAATAAAATAAAGTTTATTGTGATTCATTTCATTTGGGGCTGGAATGGATACATCATGGAGATTTACTTCAGAATGGTGTCAGAGTTTGCTGTGGAGGTAAAAAAAAAAAAAAGACATTAGTGATATAACACATCTTTAAATTTGTTTCACTAAATATTTTCATTCAATAACTCCAAACCCAAAGTTAACCTGGCATGCTACATCACGAGATCCTGTTAAGGCATCACAAAATAAAAAAGGGACTAATTTATTTCATCAGATGCTATTTTAACATTACTGTATCTACCCAATTTTTAATATAAAATGTCTGTTTATAGACACAAATACCACCACATTTGTAACATCATCAGATGCATTTTGTTATATTGTAGAATAATGTGTATAGAGAGAAGGGTTACAGACCTTCAGAAAGCTGTTTGTAAATACGCTCTTGCTCTTCCCTGAGTTTCTTCTCTTCCTCCTCAATCCTCCTTTCTTCGGCAGCAATGGGCTTCAGATAATCTGGTGAGCAGATTGGTTAAAAAAAAGAAAGACAAGTAAATGAGGCAGAAAAGACAATACATAAACATAACAGAAACACTTACCATATCTCTGCTTCCCATAAATTAATCCAATTAGCAAGGCTGACCATCTTGCTGACTGAAATCAGAAAAAGAAACCTTCTTGTTTGTTAAGATTTCACAGGCAACACTTATATTTTACAAATCAAACTTTCATCACTGAATATAGCTAAATTATTTACATTCTATATGAGAATGTACAGTTGCTATGATATTTAAGTCAAAGTTTTGGACAACAATATGCAAAGCACAGCCTGTTAATGGGTGATATAATTCATAGTCGGCTTTGTATAAAAAACTAAATGTTTTCAAATATACAGCTTTTATATAGTAAGTACACACTGTGTACGTTAGAACCATATTCATTTAGAGACTACAAGCACTACTGACACTTTTTTTATCAATTCACCTTGACCAGACAGTGTAACGTTATAAGTTTAGCCAATAATCCTTATTCACATTTGACAGGTCATCGCTGTTTTCTATGCAACACGTCATTATACCCATAACGTAAGTTACTGACCTTGCAGTGCTGTGGACATGCTAACAGGCTAACACCGTTAGCTTATACACCGGCTACGCTAAGCTAACACATTAGCAAGCTACTTGCTGAGGATAAATGAAGGTCGCTGATATAAGCTAACAATAATAGAACATGTTTTATGGATATAAAACACAATTTGAGAGTCATATTCCTAATAGAAACTGTACCTTGATAAGCGGGGAGACCTGAACGGGAGGAACCATGATTGAACGGATCTCTTCTCGAGAGGAAGTCGGCTTCTATCTGCTCTAATTTGATTCTCCCTACTGTCAGTAGGCTATTGTGTACACAGTACATGTGCATAAGCTTTTGTGACTGTTTTTCCCCATTTTAAATAATAAAATAATAATGATTTAATAAAATAAAACAAATAAATAAGAAACGAACCCTTTCAGCAGTTGTAGTGTAACAAATTAGTTTTTTAACGTATAGACTGAATATTCCAAACAGTCTCTCAGTTAATATAGGGTTAGGGTTAGGGTTTCATTTATTCATTAATTCATGTATTAATTTGTTAGGTCTATTATCATCATAAGCAATGAATAACATAAACAATAGTTTAGTTCAGTGTGACATTGCCATTCAACACATTTTATTTATTTATTTTTGGTAAACATTTCATACACCCTCTCAATTAATATTCAGTATTAATTTATTTAGGCTTTTTAGTAGCCATTATTATTATTATTCACCACCGTTTTAACAAACAGTTTAGTCTTACAGTGTGACAAATGATTCTTTAAGTATAGATATTCTATCTATCTTTTAATAATCAGTTTACTTAAATAGTATTTCAAAGTAGACTATAATTATTCCATACAGTAAGTTTTTACTTATTTATTCAAAAGTAGATTTAGAGTTAGAAAGAAATTAGTTTTGTCAAGTGCCCATTTTCATTTAGATGTATAATAATGTAATGTCATTAAAATACAAACAGTAACTATTGTGTAAACCTTTAAAACCAAACTATAATTACAAATTCTTAGACAAAACAGTTGTGGTTATAGGCTAGTTGAATTCCATCATACTTCCTAAAGAGATATTTGATATCAGTGATGAATTTTTTCATTTTTTATCAGTGATGACATGTTTATTTATATCCACAGATACTACGTCTCCACCTGAGTTAAACTTGTTCCTTCCTTTTTTTATCTATTTCAGAAGGTGTCGTGGCCAGAGACACTCCCAACACGGTATCAGTTTCAGAAATCAGGATTAGAAAGCATGTTGGAACGCATGTATGTTAAATTTCAACACAGAAGACAGAATATAAAGTTCTGACTCACAAATGAAATTTGCTCTGATGTGACGTTGAAATATTTCTCACAGTAACCATGAGTACTTTTTCATTATGTTGCTTTATGATAGGAAAACCTTGTATCATCCTCTCGCATTAACCTCTTCCCCTAATAGAAAGTTATGCAGACCCATTAGAGCGCCAGAGCGGTCACTGGAAATAGAACAATGATGTACATCTCTGGTATTTAACAGATGGATCACAAAAATACAGCCGACTTGTTTTGGAACATGACAGCAAGTGCTCAGTCATAGCAGCTCTTCGAGAGGCTGACACACACTGCTGTGCTAATAGAGGAGCGTTACTGGAATGTTCTGAGGCAGCATATAAAAGCCTCAGGTCTTGTTCACTGGGACAGAAGCACTGAAGAACTCGACCAGCTCAAAACACAGCACCGAAAATCCACCAAAGATGCTTTGCCCAAGCACATTTCAGCCTCACCTCAGCCCATTCATGGACTTCCACTGGCCAGTGCGCAGTCTGTGGCCAGAGACCAGACCTCTGTTCTTTCAGATCGAGAAAGAAATGATGAGACACATGCAGGAGATGAGGCACAACCTGGAGTTCATGGAACGCCTGCATCAAAGGATTTTCGACGAGATTGACCATGTTTCACCTATGACGAGTTTCAAACCCATCTCATTCCAGCTCGGAAAAGAAGGAAGCCAATATGCACTGACACTAGATACAAAGGACTTCACTCCAGAGGAGCTGTCCGTCAAACAAGTGGGCAGGAAGTTGCGGGTGAGCGGCAAGACAGAGAAGAAGCAGGATGATGGGAAAGGATCGTTCTCGTACAGATGCCAAGAGTTCAGACAGGAGTTTGACCTTCCTGAAGGAGTGAATCCTGAGACGGTGACCTGCTCTTTGAATAATGGCCAGCTACAGATACAAGCACCCAAAGAAGCCAATGCTGTGAGCAACGAAAGAGTGATTCCCATTGCATACACTCCTGCTGTGAAAAGTCCTGGTCCTCAGAGCCCTCAACCTCAACCTGAGAGCCAAGCAGCTGAGGCAGAGGCCACAGATAATTGAACTTTGCCTCTATCAATACAATATAACCCACAATGGAACAAATGACTCTATGGAACATTCATATATGGATTGAACAAAAATTTGATTTACAAAAATTTGTCACAGATCATTATTGGTCCTACATTTTGTGGAATTGTATTAACATTTTGTTACTTGTATTGTGATTCAGAAGTCAGTTACTTCATTTCAGCATTTGCTTTTGTTAAATTGTTCAATTTTATTATAGCTTAATAATAAAATAAAATAAAAAATAATCAAGTTTGGGTCCTTGGAGCCTACCATGTTTATGTAATTTGTCAGATTTACATAAAATAATTGTTAACTGTATTTGTATTTATTCGTTTAATAAATTAATCTCCCTTTTTTGTTATTGCCGTTTTCTTAAGAATTGTTTGCATGCATTAAAATATTAGGAATTTTTTTTTAAAGTTGTCTTCAAAATTCACAAATTCTGTGTTTTCTTTGGGTAAAAAATCATGATGATCATAAATCAGCTCTCTAATGTTTGACATTTTAAAATATTTTTAAAAAAGAAGCTCAGCTGTGTCCCTACTTTGCGTCCACACAAAATAAAAAAAAAATGGTTTGTACATTAAAAATACATTTTCTTATGCAATGTTGATTTTTTGTGTCAATAACAGAATTTCTTAAAAAAATTGTTGCATGCAGTTATCTCACAAATTCACAAAACATTTGTTTTCTAGGGATAAAAAATAAGCTAATTTCAATATTTATGAATTTAACATGGTCACCAATTTAGATTCTTTATACTTCCAGTAGGCTATAGAAACAATAAAAACAGACCTTTGACCTGAAAATAATAAACCCCCTCCGTTTTACAAGTGGAGGAAGTATTAATCACTCCAAACCTCTAGGCGGCAGTGCTGCTTTATCGATACATACTCCATTCGAAATTTTTTTGGTAGAAAAAAATTCTTCCGTTTGTGTTCACCCGCCACTAATGTGCGAATTGCTAGCTAGTGTACTTTTTAACCTGCAGTTTTGTATGTAATGTGGTAGTAAGCATATTTTTGGGAGGAAGGTGCCGAGTAATCATCCCTGAGCATGACGGTAGTAATTCACGAGCTACTGTCCTCCGTTATGAGGGTGTTAGTTGAGAGTGTCGTGTCGGAGTTGAGCAAACATCTCTCTGACTTCACGACTGTCTTGTCTGAGGAGTGGAAGCGCAACAAGGGGACTGCAGTGAACAAAAACAGACTTAAACAGGCCAATCAAGCCAAAACTGTAAGTTCTAGAATTGAGGAACTAATGCAGTGTCCATTCCTCTTCATAACACGCTTCTGAATGTTTGTTGACAGTTGTTTACATCGTATTTACAACTGCCTTGAGTGAGCAGAGTAAATAATATATTTAGAAGTGCACATTGAGTGTTATTATATTTGAAATATAATGAACCTGCTAACCCTGGAACGCCCACCACCGTTTCCAAACAAGCTGTTGTTGATTAAATGTTTATCCATGTTTTTTAAAGGTTTTTGTTAAATAAATAAAATAAAATAGAATAAATGTAAAGAATCAAAACTATTCTGTATAGATAAGGTTATATTTTTTAATATGCCCAGTTAATTAACTTCATGCAACCTGTTTTTGACACACAGGAAATTGTGATAAGTGATCTTTCATCTTTTTTTGTGTTTCAGAAAGAGTTTGCTGATTTCATGGAGCTGTTGAGTAAAGCCACAGTAGAGACGATGGTGAAACTGATTCATGATCGCATCTCAGCTCAAGTACTGTACGCTACAGCAAAGTCTCAGCTCTCAAAACAAGATAATCTAAATGGTACGTCATTATGCTTAATTACCAACTTGAATACAAACCTGAGCAATCACTCAAATATTTGGTGTGTTCCTTGACTTTACACACACACACACACACACATATATATATATATATATATATATATATATATATA
>JAUCMS010000048.1:4422020-4432839 GCA_032357445.1 Enteromius radiatus
ATATTTAAAGGGATAGTTCACCTAAAAATAAAAATGTATTTTACTCAACTTCATTTTCATTTTACTCATTTACTCAACCTAAATTATTTCCAAACCTTTATGAGTTTCTTTCTTCCGAGCACAAAAGGTGTTTTGAATAATGTGGGTAACCAAACAGTTTTTGGTCCCTTTTTATTGCCTTAGCAGGACACTAAATTAATTTTTTTTTTACCTAGTAGCATTCAAAAATCTAGGAAATGATTAGTGGAGAACATAAGAGTTTGTACCACAGCAATTATTTGCACTCACACAAATGCTCCCAAATATATTTTGGGGTCGCACATATTACATTTCAGGCACCTATACGACCAAAATGGTCACAATTTCGAGTCCAGCTTGGTGTTTTTTCCCCTTACTGTTGAAGTGGGGGGAAAAAAGCAACCCTTTGGTTATCAACACCTCGGGTGTGTATTATTTTTCTAATAATCAACGGCCCGTCGTCAATTATTCCTTACTTATCATCATCATAATGTGTATTTGTTTATATTTAAGGTTTTCAGAGTGACATTTAAAAACAAACACAAACAAAACCATTTTTTCTCATATTCTCACAGAGGATCAAGCAGCCGCGTCTGAGCCTGAAAACAATGTGCTTCTCGAGCCAGAACTGAACAAGGACTATGAAATGGAATCCGAACAACATGAAAACTCTGTACAAGCAGCAAATACTCAGTACTATCAGCTGTCATCTGCACCCACTGATATTCTGGCAAGCAGTTTAAGCTTGAGCGAAAGCCAGCCTTCCACAAGCACTAACGTAGTTGCTGAGGAGAGACAGGGGCCATTCATTTGTGAGTCCTGTGGAGTATCTTTCAATGACATGGCTCTGTTAAACATTCACAATGCTTTACACAAAGACAGACCTTTCAATTGTTTGACATGTGGAAATACTTTCAAAATGATGAAATGCTTGATGAAACACCAGAGATTTCACTCAACTCCGGATTTGAGTATCGAGTTCGAAGCCACTCTGAATGAAGAAGAATTCATTGTGCAGCTTGAAACCTGTGATACTGTCAATACATCCCTGGAAACACTAGAGGTCACTACTCAAGGTAAGGCATGACTTCAAATGCAGTGCTGAAACGTTTCTGTACAATGTGGTAGTCATTTTGGACTGTATACTGACACACATCTGAACTGAAATTTATGTCATGAGTGGAAAAATATATTTTTTTAAGTTAGAAATAATGAATAAATACTTATAACCATTGAAACACTTGGGGTCTGTAGCATTTTTAAAATGTTATGCCCATGAAGCCTGCATTTATGTAACCAAAAATTACATTTTCAGTTTTAATTTTTTTTAAATTACTTTTTAATTTTAATTTTATTTTAAATTGTAGTTTATTCCTGTGATGGCAAAGCCTTTACACCAGTCTTCAGTGTCATGATCCTTTAGAAATCATTCTAATAATGCTGATTCTGTATAAGGAATGTTTTTTTTGTTGTGCTGCTCAATACTCTATTGAAAAATTAGTAATTTCTTTCCCCATTATAAAAAAAAATGAAAGTAAAAGAAACAGCATTCATTTAATTTGATTAGATTTTCTTGTAGTATTATTAATGTAATAATTTCTACTTTATCTGGTTAAATTAATGTGTTAGTATTATTAAATAAAAGTATAAAAAAACACAAACTTTTGTGAATAGCAGTGTATGTAAAATGATTTTATTTAAAAACAGCCTTTATTTTATTATTTGTAAAATGCAATGAGTGAAAATGACTGGGTGCACCCATAATGACCAATATTTTTTATTTAAAAAAAGTATAATTATTTATTATATATTATATTTTTCAGTCTGTTTCTCTTAAACATACTCTGTGTTCTTCTCCTTACAGAAATTCTCCAAAGTAACTTGGATAACGAAGATGTATCTTGTGTTTTGGAAAGCAGTCAGTATGCGACTGAAACGCTTGTGCAAGGTTTAAATATTACCATCGAAAACGCAGAAAACCCCACACCTAACACGGATATCATAAAGCAGTCGAATGATGGCATGTTCCGATGCAAAACATGCGGGAAGTGTTTTGAACTGCGGTGGAAGTTCATTAACCACGTTCGGGCTCATGTGAAACATTACAAATGTTCGCATTGCGATAAGCGCTTCACTATGAGAAGCTGCCTCATCAGACACGCAGCGATGCACACTGGAGCTCAGCTGTTCAAATGCGATATTTGTTCCAAGTCTTTTGTATTTCAGGCCTCCCTTGAAAAGCACAAGCGTCTTCACACGGCAGAAAAGACGGTTACCTGTTCGAACTGTCAGAAGGTTTTTCCCGGCAAGCGTTCGTTCGGCAGACACCGGTGCAAAGCAGTGGAAACGCTCTACAACTGTCCCGTCTGCGACAAGCAGTTCAAAATCAAACAAAACATGCTGGACCACCAAACACTGCACACCGGCGAGAAGCCCTACTGTTGCGAGATATGTGGCGCTTTTTATAGCTGCGAGCGATATTTGAAAAATCACCAGAAGAGTCACATCGAGAAAACCTACGACTATCCGTGCGAACTCTGCGATAAGCGTTTTAGCGCTCGCAAACATTTGCAAGCGCATATGCTCGTGCACACGAGGGAAAAGCGATACGCTTGCGATGTATGTGATAAAAAGTTTGCCACCTCTGGAAACCTCAACAGACACAAAGCCGGTCACACAGGAGTGAAGTTGTACGGCTGCCCCATATGTTTGAAAAGGTACACCACGGCGTACGCCCTGAAGATGCACATGCACAAACACACTTCGAGCAAACCGTTTCTTTGCGACGTTTGCGGTAAGGGATTTACCAGTTCGGACTACATGAAAAGGCACAAGCGAATCGTTCACGCGGGAAGAAGGGATTGCGTGTGCTCCATTTGTAATAAGGCCTTCATATTCCCCAGCTCTCTTAATCAGCACATGCTCGTACATACAGGAGAGAAGCATCACGAGCGACTGGTCAGTCCTTTGTTGAAGAAGTTCAGCTGCGATCATTGTCAAAAGAAGTTCTACTCACAAGCCGCCCTTACAGTACACCAAAGGGTCCACACAAAGGAAAAGCCATATAGTTGTGAGGTTTGTGGAAAGAGGTTTGGGTATTCCAGTAGTATTCAGATGCACATGAGAATCCATACGGGGGAGAGACCTTTTGGTTGCGACGTTTGCGGTAAGACGTTCAATCAGGCTGTGCATCTGAGGACCCATCAGCGAGTGCACACTGGTCTGAAGTCGTTCAGCTGCGAGAGCTGTGGGAAGAAGTTCGTGGATCTTAGAAATCTTAAACAACATAAATGTAAATACACCATGTAAATTGGCAGACCAAAGGTTACACTAAATTTAACACTGGATCTTTTTTTCAGGGCCGTTTGAAATAGTTTCTGTAATGCATAGCATTATGTTCATAGCTAATGATCTGTAGTCTTAATTGGCAAGCTGAGTGAAAAACGAGTTTGTATGCTTCTGTATTTTTAATTGTGTAAACAATTATATTTTCAAATCAAGACTGGGAATCAATGCTTGTGTGTGACGACAATAAAAACATCTTGAAGAACCACTTGTCTTTCTCCTCCCCCCCCCAATAAATATATAAAATATTTTTCATTTGATTATAAATAGTTATGATAGAGAGAGAGAGAGATCTAATTTATTTAACAAAACTTGAGTTATAGTTTTATATTTTTGCACTATATTTTGAGATGTTTTAGTAAGCGTAGCATACAAGTATTCAAAAGCATGAATGTATAAATTGAAGTTGTATGTATTTCATAATGATAATTATAGTTTTAGTGTAATGTACTACATGTACTTTCACTGATGTGACGACAAATAATAGTAGAACTTACGTAATTAATATTAATGAGCTCGTTTGGAAACTCCGTTGACTTCCGGGGCGTAGACTAATTACTTGCATATGAACCTGAGTTCAATTAACTGAACGTCACATGTGACTGCTACGTTAATTTGTGCTCACAAACTAGATTTCGATCTTTGAGCACACTCAAAACAGAATTTTGTTCTGCTGTATTTGTAGTTCTTCCATGACAGCAACTCGATTATTTGGTTTTTATCGCAATAATCTATCAAAATGAAGGAGCTAGAAACGCAGGAGGAGATGCCTGATGAGGGATATGGTTGCGCCGTTGCTAATCGTTTCGGCCAACTGCTGGACGATGAATCCGACCCTTTCGACATTTTGTACGCGGCAGGAATTGAAAAGAAACCAAAGAAGAAGAAAGATGAGCCAAAGAAAACTTCAACCACGACTAAATCTGGAAAGAAAGAGTCTCAAAGGGACAGGAAAATCGTTCTTCCAGCAGCTGGAGGCGGACAAGGTAACTTAAGTGAAGGACGGGCTAATTTTATTCGACGCAACAAAATTTTCTGTTAATAAATTATCGACTAATTTAATTACCCCCGAAGACATTAAGAGTTTAAATGTAAGGTACGTTACCCAGGTTGTTGAGGATTTAAGCTTATAAAGTGTTTGTTTGTTTGTGGCGTGTGTGTTCGGTACAAATTTCTAGGCCAAGTCCGTCTTTCTCGTGGAGAAGTTGAAGAGCGAATAGAGAGACGTGTGACTTTTGAGCGCAAATTCAGCGATGCTGAAACTCCCCTCAGTTTCTCTGTTGAGAGGTAAGTGTCTCTAATTACGTGTTAATAAATGTCTTTATTTTTTATTCATCTTCCTCCTCCTTCATCTGCGCGTAGGCCTGTGGATGTGCTGGACAGGCCTGTCAGAGGAAGAGGTACAGGAAGAGGACGAGGAGCCCGAGGCCCAGGAAATCCAAGATCCAGTGATGGATTTGACCAGAGGGGAAAGAGAGAGTTTGAGAGACACAGTGGCAGTGACCGAACGTGAGCTATGACTCGTTACTCTCATATTAAAAGTCTTTAGTGGTCAAACTGGGTGTGATTTAGGGCCCAGACTTTATTTTGGGTAGCACATGAATTATGTACAAATAATGTGAAACACGCATACAGAAGTAAACGTGACACTGAGATATTAAATGTCCCTTACATATTAGTTTGACAATACAATGTATAAATAAAAGGGCATTTGCTGGAGGTGTTTGATATAGATTGTAGATTATGTTTATAATAAGTGTATAGGAAAGCTCATGAATATAATGTATTTTAATACTTAAAGGAATCAAATCAAGTTGTAAATGGTTAATTGCAAATAATAAGTTAATTGCAATAAATTACATGTTTCTTTACATCAGGAGTGTCCGTTCAGAAGAGAAGCGCAGCGGCAGTGGATCTCGCAACTGGGGCTCGATGAGAGACCATATGAGGTGACGTTTCACTCTTTATGTCAGAGTGAAATTATTTTCTCACTTTGCTTTTTTTCTCCCTACATTTTAAAATGGTTGTCACTTTCCTTTTGTCCTGTAGTGAAATTGAAGAGGGGTCACCTAGTGAAGAGGTCGTTGAAAACGAGGAGACCCAAGAGGCAGTTGAGACTGATGGAGAAAACAGGTCAGTTTCTCACAGCTGCAGGAAATATCTTGTAACGCAGATGAAGCTTGACCGTGAATATGGTTACTTGCTGACTTTATGAATATAAGCTGCCTTTTACAGCTCATAATGGATGTAAATGTACAATTTCAGACCATCTGAGACTGAGGAAGTGATTGAGGTTGCCCTAGAGATGACACTGGATGAGTGGAAAGCCCTGCAGGAGCAAAGCAGGCCCAAAGTAGAGCTGAATATCCGTAAAGCAGACACCTCTGTGCCGTCCAAGGCCGTGGTCATCCATAAGTCCAAATTCTTTCAGGTGAGGGGTTTCATTCTTAGCGCTTTGGAGCCTGTTGAAAATAAACTCATTCTTTTAAAACTTGTTCTGGTTCTAGAAACATCCTGATGGCTTGGATGAAGAGGATGTGGTTTTCCGTCGCCCAGCCAATGACATCACCCGTCAGCTGGAGATCAACTTTGGCAGCCTGGCTCGGCCTTCTCGTGGTGGGAGAGGAGGACGAGGTGGACGTGGCCGTGGGGCTCCGTCCATGCCATTCCAAAGATCTCCACAAAAACTTGAATCTGTAAGTTGTGTTTGTTGCATCATAATTTGCTCATGCCCAGGCAGCACAGTCCTGTGAAATGCAAGAGTTTTAGTTTGAGGCATTTTACAAGCCAGATAGGTGTTCTTGCTGTGTGAGAAACTCTGCCTGTGGTGGTTTGAGGCTACGTCATGTTTTGGTGTTTCCTAAGGCTCCAAATCCAGATGATCCAGAAGATTTCCCTGCACTGGCCTAGAGCTCCTCTGGAGGTAGCGAGTGAGGATCAAACTGTTCTGCAACCCGTGTTGGTAACTCTCAGTTGGGCAATGTGTGCTTAAAATGAATGAAAATAAAGAGTGCATGAAGTTGGTTCTTTGCAGTTACTGCAGTTGTCATCTTGTGTATAGTTCTGTAACTCTTGCACTTTTTTGGAAAAAAACAATGGAGTAGTAGTTTGTTCTAAAATAAAGCATGGTATGAAAGGCATATTGATGCTGAGTGAATACTTTATTGCCTAAATACATCAAGCATATTAAAATGTAGACTTGCATTTCTGCAATTACTTCATTAGCCATAAGAGTAATGGGCTGTTAAGCAATGTGACAGCGACTTTGATATGTAATCTGAATTAAACTCTGGGATCTGGGCTGGTTGTGCCATCTGCATGTTTTTGAGGCATTATAAAATGTACGTTATCCGTCAGAATTTAGGGGTCTGCAAACATGCCCTTTTGTGTGGGGCATGATGCTGATTTGAACACTTTATCCTAGAATCCTGGTGTATCGGTTTCCACAAAAATTTGAAATCCAACTGTGCATGTTTCTTGTGAATCAAATCATGTTATCAATTTACTACATTGACTAAATATGCACACACCCCATATGTATGCGTGTATGTATAACTACTGTACTTCAGACAACATATGACAAGTTATCTGCGCTAATGCAGCTTTGAGTAAAATATATTAATCTTGCAGACCTCAAACCTCTGAATGGGGTGTATGCCGACATGTTTGAACGTGACGGTAAAGATAAATGTAAGAGTTTACAGCAGTTATTGAGTTTCTCAAGCTGAGTAAAGAACAATTAGAAATAGAGCTGTAGTATCCATTTGATCCCATCTTATTTTTAGTGCAGTGGTTCACTCTACCACCAGGTGGCACAATACCCCAGAGAATAAGGGGAATCTGACTCTTGTACTTCTACACTGTTTCTCATGAGCAGTGGTGTAAAACAGAATTATTGATCCTATACTCTCTCCCACTGTTAAAATGTTACCTTTTTTTCCCCAAAAATCTGTTGTCAGGAAAAACTACTGCTTGTTTTACTTTTTCACTGGTAGACAAGTTTCCTTTAAAGCTCACAGTGCTTTGGCTGGTGATGGAATGTCACACTGATAGTCATACAGTGAAAGGAAATTAAATTTACAATGGGCTGTTTCCTCCAGCTCACCGTGTCTCGCTATAGATTTTGGCAGTTTGCTAGACAATACTGCCAATCTCGCTGAAAAGAACCACAGAGCTATGTCCTGCAAGCCTGGCAGCAATGAACTCTGGAATCATATTCCTCAATGAGGAAATGGACTGTAGTGGGAGAACCTAACATCTGCTGAAATCAATTTTTTTTAGCTCCACTGTCCCTCCTGATTGCTCTCTTACTCTCTTATCTTTGAGCTATAAGAGTCTTGTCTTGGTGTAGTTATATGATACACCCCGATATAGTCTTTGAAGAGAGCCTAGTGTTTTTTTTAAGAGGGATTGGGCCAGATTCCCGTGGCTGCGTTAACACTGAGGTGATTGTAAATGTTAGGCTTAAGTGTCCTTTCTGCATTCTCAGAGCTGTTTTTTTTTCTTTTCTGTGGATAGTGTTGAGCTGCTGAAACACAAGGCATGAGCTCATTGTAGCTGACAGAGTGAATCCAGATGGATAAAGCAGTGATACTAGAAGGATGTGTGTTCACAATATTTTCTGCACCCAACTCCACAGTTTTCTTTGTCTTGGCATCTTATGTTTTCCCATCAGAACTTTCCCTCTGTATTTAAGGGCTATTGGGGAGATCGTGAACTGTGTGTGACTATAATTAACTGTCAACTGTTTTGGATTAATATAGATCCATTGGAGCGTAGAAACAAATGGTGATTGATCGTTGGCCTCGGGACCCAAAGAGTGATTGATTCAGTGTGGTGTTGAATTTGGTATAACCTCAAATAAGCATTTGTACCTTTTGTCGTTTATTTTTCCTGAACAAATGTTAGGCTAAATCTTAAACAAGTGAGGTCTTGTTTTTCTTTAGATTATTGTGTTGCGTTGACGAAGCGTTTTGTTTAGCGTTGCTGCGGATGCAAGTGGAGCAACTTGAGATGATCTGAACTGAGCTGACATAATTCTTGGACTTGCTTGTATTTCATCTGTGTTGGATTTGTTCATGTTGTCCTCCTGGGACCCAGAAAGAAGAAAAAAAAAAAAAATTTTAATTTTTTTTGTTTTTTCTCTCATGACATTTATAGTTTTTGGAGAAATATATGACCGTTTAAAAAATTCTTTGCATTTGGAGAATTCAGGACAAAATAACAGTGACTAATAACAACAATTTAAAACCAAATTGGTTTTGTGCTCATTTTCTTTACAGCACTCTCGACTGATTATATGTAGTTGAAAGATGTTTATATTTCATATTTATGTATGCACACTAGTCTATGTATTAATTAGCCGTGTTTAATCTAAATGAGTGTTTTTCATCACTTTGGCACAGAAATTGAAACTTCTGCTAAACATTTGCACATAGTTTCTCAACTATGTTATGAAGGATATTACAGGATGAATTAATATAACATTTACAGCCTGATTACTTGCACCGTTTTGTAAACATGGACAAAAATAGATGTTTCCAGGCCTACATTTCTTATTATTCTGTACTTCAAAAATAACGTCACAGTCATTGCATGGATTTTTCTCATATTCATTGGCTATTGTACTGTTTGTGTGGGTGTGTATATATATGAAATACTTACCTTTCGTGTGTTCCCTTTAGAGAAGATTAATCTGTCATACTTGTACTCCAGAGATGTCTATTACAAGGAACTCAATTCAAAAGCCAATCAAATTCATAGACGCATAGATATAAATAATAGTAGTGCGCTTTCTGTCTCCAGTTAATATATCAGTCTCTCTCTGATCTTCAGTTCTGTCATTCAATTTATATATGCAGGACATATTTGTGTATGTATGTAACGTATGTATGTTAATTCAAGGGGGAAAAATGAAGTTTACATTTACTTTAATTTAGTTTTTATTTGAACTTATTGCTATTAATATTCCTTGTGTTAATAAAACATCAAAAGGGTACAAAATCACCAAGATTGGCTTTCATCTATACCGGTCTCTCTCTAGCTCATTACAATTCATGTCCTCCCTTGGGTCCTGCACTGTGACTGGACAGCTGCACTAGAGCCTAAATTCCCTCTCACTCCTTTTTTTTTTTTTGTGGAGTCTCAAGGTTGTACTCCACGGTAAATAGGTGTGGAGCTCAAAGAGTCAAATCCAACATATTGATTAGGGCTTTAAGGCTAGAGCCTTTAGCAACCTTGAATCTTGAAGAGCATGCACTGCAGAGACTTGTCAACTAGGGAAAGGTAGTCTGATAAACTACATGCTACTTTTGAAACTCAATTTCATTCATCTCACACAACGAAATTCTACTTTACTACAGTTGTTTACTATGAGGCAAACTGCACAAACTCTATTTTTGACTCCGCTTACTCTGAATTGATTTTACATACTGAAATATGCATATATTTGTACTGTTTTATACACATTTGATGTGTGTGTTTTCAAACAGGCCGGTCATATCAAAGTCTTAACCCATATCTATTAATAATAAGCAGCTAATCAATCAGGGCTTTAGAGACACAGGCTGCTTTTACCCTGCAGGGAAAGAAGGGGCCAATCAGCAGTACCCATGCTCATTATTAATTCAGTAGCTATGGGAGCTCTTAGCTCTCTATCCCACTGAGTTTAGAGCTCTGTGTCAGCACAAAGTGCATCCATCACATTTTGGCCTTCTTAGTATTGATTTGGTCTACTATGTTAAATGAATTTGAGTAATATTAGTCATCACTGTGGGTAATTAACATGCATGAGATGGTCAGAGGCAATAAACTAGTGGATGAATCAGATTTCAGCAAACTTTGGGAATTATGAAAAATTAAGATCTTAATGATAGCAAATGTAAAATTTGACATCAGTGGTGGTGGGATGTTTTTAGTTTTGTAATTTTGTGTCAGTAAAAGAATAGTTCACACGAAAATGAAAATTCTGAAAATTAAAAAAAAAGGGAGTTTATTTAAAACCTGATTCATACAGAAATTAACCTTGACAGTGAGTCGTCAAATCATTCATTGATTTAAAACACTGATTCATTCTGAAACATGTGACGGTCTTTGAGTGATTCACTGAATCATTTATTCAAATTGTTTGTTTGAAAAACTGATTAATTTAGAAATAAACACAGTCAGTGAGTAATTTAATATTTTACTGAACCGTTATGCTCGAAATACTTATTAATTCAGAAACAAAAACAAGTGAGTCATTGAATCATTTATTCAACTGATTTGTTCAAAAATGATTTATTGGGGAAGTTCAAGAACTAAACACCGCTGTGTGCTGCTTAGAGCTTGAAATGATAAGAGATCCCAGCAAAAACAAAATATCTGTCAGTATTACAATTATGTTACAATTAGTGCTGGGCAATGATTAATCGCGATTAATCGCATCCAAAATAAAAGTTTTTCTTTACATAATATA
>JAUCMS010000048.1:4437068-4453897 GCA_032357445.1 Enteromius radiatus
TATACGTGCGTCACGTTAAGTCGATAAAACACTTCCGCATAGGATACACCTGTGTATCCTCGCTGATCGCTCCTCATAAAGCCTCCTCCCTCCTCGGTCCTCGCCTCCTCGCGGTGCAATTAGAGAATTGAGATCGGTTTCCGGGTCATAGGATGGAGGACAGAGGACCGAGGAGACGAGGAGGGATATTAAGAAGCACCCAGTGTTTCTTCTGGATGTCCTCAGTGGATGGAAGTGGAGTTCCTGTGATGCGCTGGGCAGTTTTCACCACCCGCTGCAGTGCCTTACGCTCTGAAACAGAGCAGCTCCCATTCCACACTGTGACCCAGCTGGTTAGGATGCTCTCTATTGTAGAGCGGTAGAAGTTCACCAGGATGGCTGAGGACAGCTGGCTCTTCTTTAGTGTTCTCAAGAAGAAGAGGCACTGATGAGCCTTCTTGATCAGGCTGGAGGTGTTGGTGGTCCAAGTTAGGTCCTCTGAGATGTGGGTCCCCAGGAACTTGAAGGATGAAACTGGCTCAACAGCCATCCGGTTAATGTGGATGGGATCATGTGTGCCTCTTCTTTCCTTACTGAAGTCCACAATGAGCTCAGAATATTTCTGTGGTGAATTTAAATGAGTTAGCTGGTGAATTTAAAAATAATTAGATGCACTACAAGTTACAAACAAAAAACAACCCTGGGTTCAGAGGAAAAATGTGCCTCTGTATGCTTTTGCAAAATTCCACAAATGTACTCATGCATACAATTCACTCAAGTTTGCAAAATGAACAGCAGAGGCAGAGAAACAACAGTGTTTTTTTTTATTTTCACACAATTATTACATTGTGATTACATTGGCAGATTTCAAATTAATAGAAGAGCGCTTTCATTCCATATTCATTTCTGACGTTTTGTATCACATATCCAGCTCCATAAGTTTGGCTTTTGTGATTAAAGCAGACTTGCATGGTAGCTCACCTGGGGCTGTGTCATAAAAGAAGTACACCAAACAAGCCAGGCTTATTTCAGCTATTCTAAATGATCTTGAACCAAATGAACCGACAATAAATCAGACTAACTGAAATAAACCTGGTTTAACTTGTTTTATGAAACAGGCCCCTGGTATGAGTCCCATGAAACTCGAGTCACAATAAACAAGCTCAAATGAAATGTCTTTTGCTAACGCTATCGGTTAGGTTTAGTGTAGGTGGTGTGTTATTTTCATACAGATTTAATCTGTGCCCTGCTCACCAGATATTTCATTTCTAAACTGCAAAGATACATACAATAATCAACGTAATAAAATGCAGATAAATGCAATGAAGTGTGACAACAGGCATGCTCAACCAATAAAAACTCGCGTCATAGAAAGGATGCTAAATACATAGAAGAAAGTGCAATATACAGTATATTAAAATCTTTAATTATCTAATAACATAATCTCATTTGAACCATTTTTAAGTTTTTAATATATTCAGTTGTTATATGTCATTACATGTGAACCTAAAGTCAAAAACAGTAATGAAAAGGTGCATTTATATAAATATCTAGCTTTAGATGGAGGTTGATTTGGCCAATGAATCAGTTCATTAAATTAAATGATTTTGTAGAATGAATCAGAGTAATTGATTAAATGCTAATGTGGGCTATTCACATTTAATCTGAAATAAGGATATTGTAAACAAATAGAGTTGGCTCTATATGCAATCAATATATGAATGCAAGGTTGGAATCCTGTAGATGTCACTTGTATAGTCGCTTGACTGCTGAATGGAAAATATGTGCATGGTGAAGATAACTTCTGTTAGGAGACCATCAGAAACCGTTTGTTTTAATTTACATAACAAATGTATACGTTTTGAAATCGATGTTTCCGGTCTGTTGACTTACATTGTTCTGGTGAAGAAAGATTCAGCAGATGAATATTGGCGTGAAACATCTGCGCAAATGAGAAAAATCACAGGACAGGTTCAGCTCAATAATGAGAAAGAGATGAACGTTCGCATGAATCGTTTTTTGATGTCTGCGCGCGGTCACATAATTGGTCATTTTCTTTTAATGACTGATGATTTCGTGTAACTCCAGCCTGTCATTTATTTAGTATTTAGCAAAGCAAAACAGATGTAAGTCTGTTTATGCTGCGCCTGATTTTTGTTCAATCCTGTAGTAATCGAAGTCAAATCGGGTTTTTTCTTTTGTTTGACATTGCTGTGCACAAACTATAAACTCTAGATTCATTAAAGCAGACATGACTAATGATGTCTACATTTTGTTATGCACAGCTTTATTGTCCTGTGGCATGTTCACACAAGGTCAAATGCAAGATCGAGATATAAAATGTGTGAAGACTGTTCCTAATCGCGTGTTTGCAAGCTTACGGTCACTTTATATGACTGTATAAACAGCCTGGCTCTTTTTCAATCCAATTTCATAGATCAGTGTTTATAAAACAAGCAACAGAGATGACAATGTAAAATAATTTATTATTCATTTCCATAGTTACAGATGTGGGTTGAAAAAGAATAATGCATTGACCTTTTATGTAAGGAAACATCATTATTTATATGATTATATCTATGGCATAATTTTGTCTAGGCACATTTTTAATGGCAAATATTTGACATTTTATATTTTATTTGAAATGTTTTGACAGGATAGTTCAGTTTTATATTGATGTTGGCTTCGTAGTCAAACCTGTGTAATTACTTGCCATCAGAAATTTGGTTTGGATATTCATAATGTGTTTTCAGGGAAATCTTCCCTCCAGGTAACCACGACATTGTTATTTGTTGAGGACAAATATACTTAAAAATATCCCACTGCTTGGAAACCAGAATTCATTTTTGTCATACCCAGAGTAAACAAACAGATTGATTCAGATTTGCTCCCGTGTTGTCAAGAGCCCTTTAGTGGTGTGCTTACCATGCAGGGCTTGGAGCAAATGGATGGCCGTCGAAAAATGATGCTTTCATCCACTGCAAGGAACGTGCGGGAGTGCGTAAGATGAAATGGCCTGTCATTGTCAGTGGGAGCCAGCACCTGCAGCCATTGCACTTTGAGCTAATTTCACCAAAAAAAAAAAATAAATAAAAAGAGTTTGCTATTCATCCAAAACAGAAATCCAAAGGAAAAGTCGACTGTTGAAATAACACCATAGCTCTTTCCTCCGACAGGATGGAAATCAAAATGAAAGCTTTGTTTTATATGGTGGGAATTCAGGCAGTTTTTGTGGGGGATGAATTTCGCCCCCCCCCCCGTGCACTTACTCAATCTCTCGATATGAATAACACATTGTTGCACTGAATTGTGCCAGAACAAACAAAACAGCAAGAGAAGGAGGGGACTTTCAGTACCATTGTTTATATCGCTCAAAAACACGTTAAACAAACCCAAGATTGATTCTGCATTTGGTTGGATTTGGACAGATGACCCAAGGATTACTGGAAGCGGAGGGCAGTATATGGGACATTAGACTCAGAAGCCACAGCTCTTATGAACTCTTTCAACAGTGACACATGAGCGATGAAAGCTGGAGAAAAAGAAAGCCTCATAAAACATAACCCCGCTCTCCTCTCAGCGACCCTGTCTATCCGGTGACAGACTGAGGAAATCTCATTTCCTCTCCCCAGGTCTCCCCGCTGCCTATTTTCATAAAGTTATGAGTCACCGTTCAGACTGGGTTTCTCGTGCACTCGCCCCCTTGTGGGGACACCATTTGGTTGATCCCTTAGGACTGGATTAGAAGTATTATATGTCACTAGAAACAATGTAACTCGACATTGTAGTTACTGTCACCAGGGCTCAAGATTTGGCTGGTTAACACCGCCTCCGTTCGCCCCTGCTGAAAGATGTTGGAACTACACCAGATGTTGGGTCCAAACAAGCATTTTTCTTTAAAAATAGCCCTGTCTTCTGAATGTCTTTATTTCTTATATTTTACCACAGCAGTAGATCTTTATAGATATTTTTCCACTAGTAATGGAGTGTTTTTAAGGGAATAGTTCACTTAAAATATGAGTTCTCTTAGCATTTATTCACTTTGATTTATAGTTTTTCTCTGCAGAACACAAAAGTAGATCATTTAGTAATTTAACTTTTTGCTGAATTTAATGCAATACCAGCACATAGTGGCTCACTTTATCACTTTAAGTTGACATGAAATGAAATCCCCCCTATATATATATATATTTTTTAAATGCAATTTTTGTTAACAGTTAGTACATGCACATGTTTTTTAACCTCTTAATATTTAATGAGCTTGATCCTCTGTTGCATACATTCTGAGCGGAACATATGCATCTTAACATCCAGTCAACAACCAGTGATTCGAAATGTAAGTCGCAATATGGAAGAAAATATATGTTGCTTCTTACATTTCATTGTGATATTAATAATGCACTCAAGACTATCAGCAAAGAAGTAAATGCTGTTGATTTTTGGAGAACAATATCCTAAGTTTACAGTAAATTTGCACAAAGTATCCGGTGTTTGACACTTCAGCTCAATAGATGGCAAAAACAAACCTTTGAAGTTGGTTTAGCAATTGCCATTAAATCATCAGAGGAAATAAAAACTGCACATTTTTGCTACCTGCTGGATTTGGACTGTGATGGCACACAAGAGAGCGATAACTGCCTATGTGATTTACTGTAAACCGGTTTAAATATTGGGTTGTTTTCCAGCACACAAAGTCTGAATGCTTGGAAACCATAGGTATATTTAGTTTTTTTTTTAGTAAGTAGATTTCAGTTTTGCAAAGCAACTGGCATTGAAGGTCATTATCGACCTCCTCGGCTGTCACTGTGGAGAAACAGCAGTTTATCGCATGTTTGCCGCTTTATGCTGCATGGTATCGTGTGGAGAACAGGATGCTTGAGGGGAAAAGACAGAAACAGCTGGATTGTTTAGGAAAGGAGATGGAGTCTGCATGGAGATGAAGGAGCAGGGCAAAGGGAGGTGATTAGCTGGTGATTCATCAACTCTGCCTGCTGAGTGGCTGCACTGACGGTACTTTAATAAGCAAGCAGTATGCAGGCCATGAGATGAGTACCGGCTCTAATGCAGTAATTTGCAGACTCTTGCTTTTCAGAGACGTGGGGCAATAAAGCATGCTGACGATAAAAATGATACAATTACCGGAGCTCTCCTGATGCCTAATTGCATCTGATCGCTTTTTATCCCCTGCTTGACAAACCCCGCTGAACTGCTCAGCATTAATGAAAGCTTATCACCAACTAGCTCGTTCCAGTATGGTCAGTCCAACTCCCTCCGGAAGGAAACACTGGTGCAGTGTGGTTGGATGCTTCTGTGAATTATGAAGAGCGTGTAAAAAGCATTAGTAAAGCTCTGATATCATCATAATATATAGAATTTCTTTTCTGGGCAAATTGGATCAGGTCCTACTAAGTTGCAACAATTTTCCTTTTTATTTTTTTCTTCTTCTCAGATTTTAGCATTTGGTATCTTTTTGACTGCGAGGAACGCGAGTAAGTTATTATAATGCCTGTTTTTGAAATCATTTTCAGAATTATATTTTTCCAGTTGATGAACTATAGAAACATTGGCAGCCAATCAGAATCAATCGTACTATGACGCGCTTGGGAATTTAAAGCGGCAGACGCAGTTGCGCTTATAATAAACAGACGATATTGTTCGCTGGTGTGGACGCAAATATAGTTATCATTATCTTTATAGTTATCGTGCTTTGTGTGAAATAGCCTTAAGACCTTGATTAGTTCCTTGATTGGTCTATTTTATACATATGTAGAAACAAAAGGGCATGTAGCAGTAAAATACAATGTGTGTAGAAACAGGAAATTAGAGAAAAAAATGGGAAAATAAACTTATATTTTTTATTTAATTAAAAAAAATAATAAAATGCTTTACTGACTGATAAAAATTAGACATGTATTTATCAACCTATAGCTTCGTTAGATTTATTACTTGAAATATCACTGAAAAAGAATGATTAATTTAGTAATGAACACAGTAAAATCATTATTATCTGCCTGACCTCATTTTAGAACAAATATTACATAGCAGTTTCTCTGGATGGACCATTAGAGCTCAATTGTTCGGCCATATAATTGAACTGGACCGTGAGTTACAGCAGAGATGCATCTCCACATTAAAAGCATGCTCGATTTAGATTGAAGGCATCCTTTATTCTCGTTATATTCTGGTTTTGGCTGTTAAGCACTTAATGAGCTACAAGGGAGCCGTTTAGCTCACCATTAGGCCTGAGCGTGTTCTCAGAGGAAATGTTTATGGCCTTTACATGTGGTGCTTTGGTTCAATTAGATTGAATTGAAAAGCCCAGGAGAATGTGGACAAACAGAAGAAGACTGATAGCCAAAGTAATTAGGGTTTATCTTTTGACAGAGCCGTTCTTTGGGTCAGTTCGGCAAACAGATGATATCAATGCACAGACTTGTTAGGATGCCTATGGGTCCGTAAATTCTGTTGACTGTCTCTGGTCATTACAGATTTTCATGACAAACAGCCCGTCATTGTCGTCCAGCGACAGAGAGGCCGTAGGAGACTAAATATGAGACTTTTTGTGACATTTGTTGTAGTTATACAGTTGTGGTTTGCTGGCGAGAGTAAAGCATTTCAGGCATTTAATGCCCAATTATTGAATTCTCCTCGTCCTCTGGCTCTCCTTGAACATCGCAGTATTTCACTTTTGTCTGCGACCTTTTGATAAATGTCAGTCCAGTTGTAAAAATGGAACAATAAAACCATTATTTTAATATAACACTTCATCATGTCAGCTCTCTTATTTTGCTAATGAGGAGGCTCATTTCTCAGGCTGGTTATGTCAAGTCCTTGTCTTATTATGCAATGGCATTTAAAATGTCTGTGTTCAACAGATTTATATCTTAATCACTTGTCTATAAATTTTCCCTACGGATAGGCAATATTTCACGAGAATTAGGCATGAATAAATAATTTTTCAAATATCTCTATTATGTTCTTCCTGCTGTGCATCATTATATCTTTACAATGCACATGCAGTGTGCACATTATGTCCACTCTCTATATAAATAATCACAGACTATCACAGACATACTTTTTTCCCCCCAAATCCTGTCTCGATTTCTTAGAATTAACTAAAACTAAAAACTAATTCTACATAGGCTATATAATTGTTACTTTAAATAAAATAATATATATATATTTTCAGCTATTTACCAAGGCATTATTTTTCTCTTCTTTTACTATTTCATTAAAGGGCACCTATTTTGCCCCTTTTTACAATATATGAAGTCTCATGTGTCCAGAATGTGTCTGGAAAGTTTCAGCTCAAAATACCCCACAGATAATTTATGCAACACAGTCTCACGGGAGAAATTTGGGCTAATTCATACGACTTCACTTTTACGATTTTGTACAATTTGTCCAGTGATTGGTAGGTTTAGGGGCAGGTAGGTGTAAGTCATTCGTACAAATTCATACGAATTGGCAACTCGTAAAATACGTACGATTTAGCAAAAATTGTATGAATTTATGAGAGTGAGGTCGTAAGAATTAGCCACCTCGTAAAATACGTATGAATTGCCGTGAGGGCAACATTTATTATATAAATTTTGAGTAGAAGCAGAAACATGCTGTTTTTGTGTACACACATAAATGATAAAAACACAGCAAAATGACTATTAAACTTTTAAATGAAAAGGGAAAATATACAAATGAAAATTAATTCAAAATATTATTAAAAACTATCAGTGCTGATTAATTGCATTCAAAATAAACGTTTTTGTTTAAATAGTATGTGTGCTGTGAATTTTTTATTATATATTACATATTTATTTATAATATAAATTAAATGAATATACCTGTAAACATGTAAATATTTTGAAAATATATACTGTTTGTGTATATATAACCAGCCCGATCTCACAGCAATTCGTACATATTTCATGAAGTAGCTACGAATGTGTACGAATCCATACGACCTCACTTGTACAAATTCATATGGTTTTTGCTAGAATTACCGAACCCTGCCCCTAAACCTACCCATCACTCGGGTTTAGACAAATTTGGTCATACAAATTTTCTTCCTTTCATTTATAAATTGATCGTGAGATGGCGATGAACACACACATACAGTACAGTATATTATGTAAACAAAAACTTTAATTTAATCACGATTAATTGTTAACAGAATATATCATGGATTTAGCCAACTTTCTGGATCAAGTACTGCTGCATCCTTCCAATTTAAAATGTAAAATCAAATCAGTTAAAAGAGTCCGATAACATCAGCTTTGATCCTTACCTTAATTAATATCTCATTTAATTATGCAAATATTGTCATCATTTTTGTGATGCAACGAAACAGATGCCAATTCTGTTTGAATCACTTCATGAAATCGCAGACGTACTGTTAATTATTCTAATGCAGAAAACTAATCCCGTCCAAAAAGCACTACTGAGTGTGTATCACTCATTTAAATTACATTATAGAGAACATAAATGCGCTGAAGATTAAGTGTATTTGAAGTCATTTGCCTGCCGTGTAATGAACAGCTATGGACACACTCCGAAATGCCAGTCAAATTACTTTGTGTTATCAGAAGCGTTTCGTTCCAGCTGGAGCGGTTAACATCCTCCGGGGGGATGATTGCCACAGTTATGACTACCTCCTAATATACTATGAAAGGTTTACGAGGTGTAGAATGTAAGTGAATTGGTGCACAAGTCGGCCGTCGTGGATGCGGAGTTCAGGTGATTTGTTTGGAGAAGTAATCAAGCCCAGCTTTGGCTGCTCTCACATTAACAGAATCAGACGTGATTGAATCTCTCCATGTGGGCGCTGTTATGACAGAGGCTGGGATACAGAAAACACATCCGTCTGCTTTCTGGCTAATCTTTATGGTATGGTAATATGATGTTTGGCCTGTTCGCTGGCTGACTCCTGCATCCCTGCTGTGTTGACGGTCGAGGTTTGTTGACATTAGTGAACTCGGGTTCTTATTCTTTCAGTGCAGAGAGACATCCTGCCTCACCAGGTTTGTGTGATATGAAAACACATCATAAAACATGCATGCTCTGAAGTTATAATGGGTTTTGACAGATCTTTGGTGCTGTTTTTTATGCCGTCGGAGTCCTGCTCTTCTGTCTGCTAATTTGTGGTTTTCAATATAAACAGGAAATGCGTCAATCTCGCTGTAGTTTGTGTTTGATAAAAATCTGATTGAACTCAAACATAATATTTTACACTTCAAGAGTGTTTAGAAGAGCGCTGCACGCTCACATCTTTATTAAATCAGCCTGACAAACTGGTAGTTTCACCCTCCAATAATCAATAGCAATCTTTGAAAACAATGTCTCGTCTGAGGTGGGTGGCGTGTGTGTTGTTTTATTTCCTGAACCTCCCTGTCTATCATTTAGCAATCTTTCCATTGTCTTATTAATAATAGTTGCAAAAAAACAGCCTGATCTCATCATAGGTAAAAAACGTACACATACATATTTTGGAAAGGAAAGGAAAGGACGTGACATGTGGCCAAGTATGGTGGCCCATACTCAGAATTTGTGCTCTGCATTTAACCCATCCAAGTGCACACACACACACACACACACAGTAGTGAGAAGTGATCAAACACACACACAGCGCTGGAGCAGTGGGCAGCCATATTGCTATCGCTGCGGTGCCCAGGGAGCAGTTGAGGGGAACAGTGCTTTGCTCAAAGGTCTTGAGGGTGGAGACAGCGCTGGTTATTCACTCACTCCACCTTCAATCCCTGCCGGACCTGAGACTCGAACCTGCAACTTTTCGATTACAAGCCTGACTCCCTAACCGTTAGACCACGGCTGCTTTAAAGCCGTAAAAATCTCTACCAATCTCCTGTATTTTCTAATATACATGTATGCATAAACTTAAAAAAGATAAAATAAGATTTAAAATAATAATAATAATAATATTTTAATTCAGCAAGGACATTCTTTTGATCAAAAGTGACCGACCAAAATAAATCAAATCTAATATATACCGTTCTTTAGAACTTGGAAAATCTCTATAAGCAGCACAACTGCTATCAATATTGATAATAATAAAAAATACTTATTGAGCACCAGCATATTAAAATGATTTCTGTAGGATCATTTGACATTGAACACTGAAAAATTTATGTTTGGCATTAAAGGAATAAATTGCAATTAAAAATATATATTAAAATAGATCAAATCTTCTTTTTAATGGTTACATTTTAATAATATTTCACAATATTTTGTGCTATATTGGTTCAAATAAATGCAGCCTTTTCCCCCCCAGAAACATAAAAAAAAATCACTGACCCCATTTAAAATGGTATATTGTTATTTGTTTTATTTATTTAGCTATTTTAATCTTTTTGACATTTTAGTGTTATGCAATTTACACATATTTTATGAGGGAGCTACCCCAGTCCCTAAACCTACCCGTCAAAAAATTTACAAAATCATAGGTGATTTGTGCGAATTAGCCTTCTTGTAAAAACATATGAATTGGTCGTGAGGAGGGACGTCGCTAGTGGGGAGAAAGGTGGGGACGTTTGTAGAGGCGCAACTGGCTGAGACCAACCTAAAAAGACGCTCAGGGAAGTTGACGGGCCACTGCTGGTGTCTTCACGAAAGCTTATCATTTGCATGTGTTTTAAGCCATGATGATTTTAAACATTCAAAAGAGTTTAAAGCGTTCAAGCACAAGATGTGCAAAAGCTCAACTGAGTAGGGTACTTGTGTTCGGTGGACAGTAACACTAAACCAAGATCTCCTTCGTATCCTGCCCTGAATGAACAAATACAAATCGCAGTTTAAACGAACAGAAAAAGATGTGAAAGAGCCCAATTCAGCACCTCCACACAGTGTTCTGTGAGCACAGAAGGCTCTTGAATACCAAATTAGCCTCTTTTTGCTCTTGTACCGACAAATACACACAAAATACCCGTATTGCAGAGCATCCTCGAACAAACTGTCTGTTATATTGGATGCATTGTCTCTTAAAGTGGCCGTGCCTAATTTACTAGCTGAAAATCACTCACTGCTCTTGACTGAATTGCTTAGTAGTTTCAACAAGAATTAATCCAGTGTTTTTCTTTAATTGCGAATGCAACCTTTTTATAGACTGAACGAAATTGCGTGGAAATTGTTCAACGAAGTAGGCTATTGATAGTTTATATCGTCATACTAACAATTTTCTGAATGGATTGTAATCCATTACATACAGTACAAGATGACACAGTTTAACTCTGAGTTCTTGCCATGTTTTATTTTTCATTTTCTAAACTATAACAAATAATAAAACAAATACCTCCAACTGCTAATAAGGTCATATCGGCAAGCAACATCTTTGGCTTCAGTTCAGCGAGAAATATATTTCTCTTTTATCCGAGCTGATCCCTCTGCTGAAGCATTCATTGGTTATGATGTCATATTTTTAGTTTCACAGAGGAGCTTATAACGGGTTCATTGGTTAACCTATTGATAAGCTGTCTGAGGACGTCCTTGACGATCTGCTCTGAGAACATCTGGTGAACATCTCAATTATGCGAACCTACTACGCCCAATACGCACAAGATTTAAAGCTAAATTTTGCATAAATACTGTTATGCTGGTCTTATGTTAATGCATGTTTTCGTCTCTTATTTCTGCACTGTTTAATGTGCCATAACTTGTTGTTTTGGTTAAAAATGCCCTTCCACCATTTGCAAGTAGATGGCAAGTTATATTATGCACACTTGCTGAGGGGCTCTTTAATGCTGCTTTAGCTGAAACACACTGGCAGTAATGAGTAGAAGGTCAGACTAATTAATGCAGCGGTAAGAAAACAGCAGCAGGTTTCTGCTCACAGCAGAGCGGCTCTATTAGTTTAATTTTGCTTATCGTCTCGCTTTTCCCCCTGTAGTCAGGTACAGACTCCATCAGCCGTTCTGGAAACTCACCTCGTCGTACAGCCGCTAGAGCTCAGGCATGATAACCTGAAGCGACTTCTATTAATTTTTCATTATTTCATTAAATTGCCAGTCCATTGTGCCTTTAGATTTGTGCTGAAGCATCTCGTCTCTTGGCTTGCTGCTGTCAGCTCTCTGTCAGGTTCCTTGGAGCTGGCCGTTTTTTTTCCCTCTGCTCTGTAGTCCTGTTGCTTTTTACTGCATATAACTGGAAATTGTTTTACTTAAGGGTAGAAATTCCTAATGAGATTTATTTTTAAAATGGCTGTGTTACATTTGCTTCTTTCTGTGGATGTTTAACATGAAGGCATTGGACAAGTTTTATCTTCTTAAATTTAACATTGTTGAAGTTAAAAATTAATGTATAATATGTAATGCAATTGTATAATTTATAATAAAGATTGGAAATAAGTAGTAATATCAACATGATTTGGGGAGAAAAGTATTTTACAGAAGTATCAAAAACATTAATCAAACACACATTTTAAAATGTATTTATATTATATATACTTTATTTGTTACTTATAATTTATTCAAATTTTTTAAGCATGTTTTCAACAAATATGTCAGTGTTGCATTTCTTTTTTTTTAATTTCTGTGTGTGTGTGTGTGTGTGTGTGTGTGTGTGTGTGTTTCACAGCACCTTTTATTGCTCTTAAAAAAAAGGATACAAGTATAGCCGTGTTAAAAGGTTGTGTAAGACACAGAAAAACAACTGTGGCTTAAGAACAGAAGTCCTACTGGGTTACCTGAAGTGTAATACAAAAAACAGCACATAACTGACAAGCATATCAACTATAATGTGTAGAGGAGACCCCCTGTTATTCAGCACTAATGCTGAGGAACAGAGCTAAGCTCTAAGCCCTACATCAGAACTGATGTTCTGTCTAATACCACCGGTAATAAGGAGCTGGGTAATACGATTAGACCACACGTGGAGAGTTTTAAGAAGAAACAGAGAATATAATGAGGACTTACAGTCTCCTGCTCTCCTCAAGGAGGAAGAGGGTTTCTGTGACCTCGTAGAGAATGGAAATAATCAGATGCTTGTGATGGGGGTGCAGAAACTGGATATAAGGTCTGTATATCAGGCTGAAGGGTTTTGGGTTGTGCTTCCCCTCCTGTGCCAAGCTTTAGGAGCCGAGTTCCATCTTATCCTGTCAGTTTGATAAAGCATGGGCATCTCAGTCTGGCTGCTTGGTGGATGCTTTCGTGACATGAAGACAGCTAGCCAGCAGGACAAACAAGCTTTCTGGAAGAAAGAGGGTAGCTTTAGTATCTAGTTTGGCCAAAAAAGGAAAATTCTGTCATAATTTTCTCACAAACCAATACTCACTGGCCTTTTAAAAAAAACAGAAATAGAACGTGAAAAATCTGCACACAGAAGATTACATTTCCATTCACTCAGGCAATGCAATGTCAAATTTAGATTAGTGGTAATACACCTGCAAAAAAATAAATATTATAATAAATATCAGTTTATACAGTAGCCTACATTTTACAAAATGTTTTAGTGTACCAAGCTCCAAATGGCAAAAAATCACTATAAAAGCATAATAAAAGTTATCTGAAGCTTTGTTGATGTTGAAATATCCTAAATTTTGTCATATTAATTTATTTGAAATTGTGATGTTTTTAATGTAATTTGAAAGGACAATTGTAATAAAATAAACTATACATTATTTATGTGAATATTTACATGTACTTTTTTTAGTATTTAAAATGTTTATTTATTTATTTTGACCTGAAGAAGATTTTTTTTTAAATACTAATTTCTAGTGCAAATACCTACTGACTTTGCTCAAAAACATCATAATAACTGAATAAACTTTATATTAACAAATATATATATTTATATATAATTTAACTGAGATCATGCACCTCAAATAGCCAAAACTATTTACTAAATATTGCCACAAAAAAGTTTTTTTTTCATTCAAAAAAACAAAACAAAACTCAGATAGAAACCTCAGAATCTGTCAGTTACAAAAATAAAAATTATTCTCAAGCACAACAAAAAGGTACATTTATCAGCATTTTAAAAATAATAATAAAACATCATACAGGTTTAACATGAGAGTGAGTAAATGATGACATAATTTTTTTTTTTAAGTCAACCATCCCTTTAAAAACCTAACTGAGAATATTTAATCATTCTTTATGGATTACAGTCTTATATTATACTTTACAGTGTCAACTAGGAATTGATTTAATGTCAAAGCTCTACATTGTAATGAAAAACGGGCTTCATTCAGAGGGAGATGTCGGCCCTAAGACCTGTGGCAGCTCATAACACTGATTCGAAACCCTACTGGGTGTTTTCTTATCACCACTCAGGGATATGTCCTCCATCTCTTCCTATTCGTATGTTTAACAAATGACTTTTCACCCAGGATACTGAACTAAAGTGCGAATAATGGTTCTGAAATGAACTTTCTAACTTTCCAAATCTTTTAGGAATAGAACTTTCTTTAATGGTCTTCTTCATTGCTTCAAAACAGAGTTCAGTTTTTCATTGGTCCTTTGAGAGACGTTGAATACAGAGGTCACAGGTTGGAGCCGCATGAATAAAATACAAAATGCACTAACCTTGAGAAAGATATATTTATTAAAGCTCAAGAAACCTGAGAACATAACCCCTGTAAAATGGAGGAGAAAAGCAATTGTTAATATCCAGAAGGGGTAATTTAACTCTGGGAGCCGGGGCACCGCAGCTAAAAACCATAACCTAGCACTGGCACTCTCTGCCCCGAGACGACATTGCAGCCTGGCAACAGGCTTCATATAAATGATTGCTTATGGATATGTTCCTGCATGAGCTCCAGCCTGTTGTCACTGTCCAGAAACACCTCGTGAGCTCAGCAGTGAGAGTCTAGAGGGGCTCCGGAGCAGCTCCACCCTGCTGTTGGCCCTCCACCTCGTCTGTGCTGCTTCCTTCTGCGGCACCCACAGAGACACTGAGCTCATTCATACCCACTTCTTCTGTTTGTTGCTGAGAGTCTAGAGGCAAACAGCCAGAGGAAATGACATAGTAAACCCTGAATGTATTTTGGACTGAGGAAAGTAGCTAAACTGGGTTATCAATCTACACGCTGACTGATGACAGGGGTGTTGCTTCAGCTTTTGGACCTTTTAAATATTTTCCAGCACAATGTCATTTCTACCACATTTTAGTGGTTGAAATAGTTCTGGTGTAAAATATCTGACTCTTTTGTCTTGCTAATTTGTTTTATGTAACTTTTTTTTTTGCATAATTTCGTAAAATTAGAGAATGTTTACTTTTATGTATATTTAGATGTAGTATAAAGTAAAATCAAAACATTATAAAATATGTATGTGTGTGTCTGTGTGTGTATATATATATATATATATATATACTGTTTAACTTGATGTACTAAAATAACTAAAAATACAAGAAATAAAGTACTGTAATTTTACTTTATATATATGTACAGTTTAACTTAATGTACTATAATAGCTAAATAAAAATAAATAAAAAATAATACAATATATTTTTATTTTTTAATATTTAAAATATAACCATTTTATAAAATATGAATAAAAGCTTTAATATAATACAAAATTTACCAAAATGTTTACTTTTGTATTTAATATCAAACATGTTCTTGCAAAGTTGTTATCATAGTTTATAAAATATAAATAATGTTTTAAGATTAAAAGTTTGGGTCTAGGACAAGGAGTAACAGAAAGTCTATGCAAAAAAAAAAAAAAAAGGCAAAAAAAGTTTCTTTTAAGACTTTCAAATAATTTGATCTTCATATAACCCAAAGACAGAAAGTTAAAAACTCTTCATTTTAATAAAAATCAATCCCACGGACATAACAGTTCCCATAGTTGAAAAAATACTCATAAACGTCAAATGAAAATGCAACAGAAAATTACCTTTATTCCATGATCCATGATTACACCCATATCCTAGCTGACAGTTAAACATGAGCTTGTCATAATGTTGACCAATGAGTCTTTGTGAGCTGAAAGGTGGAATTAATGTTCTGTTGAAAGTAATACAAATAATGGACATTAAATGTTCTAAGGAAATTATCTGTTATATGAATGCATATCCTCCAGATAGGAACCTCATCAGACATTTGAGTCATCAGACATTTTGACAGTGTAATAAAAATAAAATGCTGGTGCCAGTCAAAATGCTCTAATATATTTTCAGTGCGAGTACTCATAAATCACCGTAAAATGAAAAATTCATATGTATTAGAAGGATTTGAATTGTATCATATAACGGAGCAATATGTCCATATAATCCACTGATAAAAAAAAGGAGTGAGTGTGTCTAGGGTTGAGTGCAGCTGACGTAGGTGTGAGGCAGAGATCGAGGCCGTCATGCACCAACGCCAGTCCTGGCTCTCTTTACGCTCAAGGTGAGATAAGACAAGACCAAAAGGAATTTTTGAAACACATTAGTAGTTCCTTTAGCAGGTCTAATACTATATATACAGTGGGTACAGAGAGTATTCAGACCTCCTTAAATTTTTCACTCTTTGTTATATTGCAGCCATTTGCTAAAATCATTTAAGTTCATGTACACACAGCACCCCATATTGACAGAAAAACACAGAATTATTGACATTTTTGATTTATTAAAAAAGAAAAACTAAAATATCACATGGTATTAAGTATTCAGACCCTTTGCTCAGTATTTAGTAGAAGCACACTTTTGATATAATACAGCCAGGAGTCTTTTTGGGAAAGATGCAAGTTTTTCACATCTGAATTTGGGGATCCTCTGCAGTTTTTCTCTTAGGTTGGATGGTAAACATTGGTGGACAGCCATTTTTAGGTCTTTCCAGAGATGCTAAATTGGGTTTAAGTCAGGGCTCTGGCTGGGCCATTCAAGAACAGTCACGGAGTTGTTGTGAAGCCACTCCTTCGTTA
>JAUCMS010000048.1:4453997-4470412 GCA_032357445.1 Enteromius radiatus
GACTATGAGATCGGGAGTCGAATCAAGCTCCTCGAATCGAATCGTCGAATCGTCGACCATTCGAGGACACCCCTAATATATATAATATGTTATTTATTTGTGTTACAAAAACCAAGTTATCAAAGGCATTTCATTCACTTATTTATGTATTTATTTTATTTTATTATTTAATTTCAATTCATTTTATACCAACAGAAGTTACTCTTTCCAAAAATATTTTATTTATTTATTTAAATGTATTTTTACTAGCAGCAATCGTCCAAATTCAGTTCACTCTACGATCGGGAACAAGTCAGTATGTGCTTCTGGCAAAAGTGTGTGTGTGTGTGTGCGCACTGTCATTCTTTCTCCCATGAAATCCTTTCCTTCTCGACATGTGTTCAACATGTCAGCATCTCATCCATGTACAATATCGACACGAATCCTCAATGTACAGTCCTCCGTAGACCCTTTGTCTCATTCTCACTGAACACGTCTGCAGTGTGACCTTGCCTGTGCTCTCTAATAATCCCTCTCTCACCAACACATCCGGCCTTCTGCATTTATAGTTTACATAGTGCATGTGACAGGGGCTCACAACTGCTCCCAGGAGGAAGCCATGGCCCCTGGTCAGGTTATAACAAGGTGAGTGAACCATACCGAGCGCTTCTTTCCCATCCTCAGTATCGTATGAAGTCCCTTGGCAAGCTGCTGGAAGGTCTACTGGATAGATGGCGTGCACTGGCTTCAGAATGTCAACGAGCGCCGGTATCTCTGCAGCACCTGGAGGAGGTGTTTGAGAGTCTATAATGAATTCATGAGCAGCTGGAAACATTTCTTCACAGGATGTCACCCACAGCGTATGCCCCCCGGGATGAAAGGTGGCCACAATTTGAATTTGGTTCAGAGCTCTTGATTCAAAGACCAACATATTCAGCGGCCGGACAGGAGAATTCACAAAAATACGTCAAGGAACGTCAAGCAGCTTGTGTTGTCAGAGAGAGGAACATGCTTTTACTGGCTAGTCGTGGATGTGTGGTCTGCCTGAGGCCTTTTTCTGATCTAGAAATGCCTGTGGCATCACTTATATGTAATTACAATAACAAATCCAGCATATGTTTTCTTTCTTCATCTATTTGTCTGTCAGAAAGAGCACAAATTTGTATATGAATCCCATCCACGGAGGGGCCATTAATCGGGAACGACTTCAAATGAATCATGCTTCATATTTCAAATTAATCATTCCTGATGAATATTATAGTATTGTCTTTCTCACACACAGTCTAATTACATTCCGTCACACAGAGAAAATTGAAAAATGATTTTTCTTCTCTTTTTTTATCCTTCCTTTTTTCCCCGCCACATTCAATCAATGCTCATTATAAAACAAAGAAAAGACAGCTCTTGATTATGGGAATTGGTATTCAGTCTCAGAAACATTTCTCTACATCCTTTAAACTCTTTTCAAGTCATTTCTGATCTGTCTTGCTCCTTGGAGAGTGCTGTGTGCTCTCATACAGCTCGCTGATAAATCGATGAAGAACCACAGGCGATCCTGACAAAGCTTTATTCTGAGAGCAAACTCGTACACTGTCCTGCCTGTGATGTCCAAGAGTTGACTTTAACTAAACTACGCCAGAACTTACCAGTGTAAACTACCTTGCCAATCTATCTTAATTAGTAGTTTGCTACGAGCTACAAACAAAAATAGTTTACTGAAATCTTGTCTTGTAATTTAAAAAGTTGCAATATTTGATGTCAAAATTGAAGTGTTTTTGCTCATTCATTTGAAGATTTGAAGAAATAAAGAATTCAGATTAGCTTTTCACTTCACTGTGGGTTGGAGGCGTGTAGATCACTCCATGAATTATGGAATATTTGTAACAGCTGTTTAGACTCTCATTCTGACGGCACCCATTCACTGCAGAGGATCCATTGGTGAGCAAGTGATTGCTGAATTTTTAAAGGATTTCTGCTAAAAAACATATTAATCTATGTCTTGCTATGAAGTAAAATTTCAGCATTTTTTTCTTTTAGGTTAGTACTACGTAGAATTTATGCAAAGTACAACAGAACACCCTAATTTACATAACTGACTCAAAATCGTTGTATAAAAATGCAATGCAGGGAATTCTGGGAATATCAGTTTACAGGAATTTACCATTAACTTATTAACAGGTGTTTACCATAGCTTTTTCATGTTTTTTTACCGTTAAAATCATGGTAATTTTTTACAGAATTGGAATCTGTGAATAAATTTTGTGCACCTGTTTATTAAAATGAAACATCTAAACAAAACAATTCATTAGAATGAATTAGACTTTTTTCAGTACAGATGAGAAAGAGGTATAAGAACGTGATTGTTCTCCTAGCTCAAACATTAAGGGGATAGTTCAACCAAAAATTTTAATTCTGTGATTAATTACTCATACTTATCTCATTCCAAACCCATTAGCCGATGGACTATTTTATGAATGTCCCATATTAATTTGTGTTCCAAAAATGAATGAGGGTCGACATGAGGGTGAGAAATTAATGTAAGATTTTACATTTTTAGGTGAACTACCCATTTAAATGGCGACTGTGTTGAGATTGTTTGTGCAAACAATTGCTCATCTGGAGCTAGAAAAAGACACTTACTAAAATATCTTTTACTTTACTGAAAAATGTAGGTAGGTATAGTTAGTTAGTCAGCAAAGGCAGGGAATTCAGCAGCACTGACGAATGTAAATGTAAGGCTCAATAATAAAAAAGGTGAGAGCCCAGGATGCTGGGTTTTTAATGTTTTATTGCATGGCTCTAGTGGCTGGTTTTCTTTCCTTTCTGTACTGCCATCTATCACCTCTATGGCTTCTCCTGAGGCTTTCTGTGATGAACAGACAATACAAACCCACTCCTCCACAGAGTGACTCTTTGAAGAGTGTTGGCATTTCTGTAGATACAGCACAGAAAATCAATTTCCCATTGACCCGGGCCCTCTTCCATGCTGCTCTGCCGAAACGCATGCTTTGGTCTGGCTGGACGGCTGTGCCGATAGGTTCACAAAGAGGTCTGAGGCATTTACTTGGCCTCTCTGCTGATGTAAGAGATGCAGACGTTTCTGTCTTGTTTAGCTTCCTCAATCATGTTGAGGCACATATATTCTTAGATCATACAAATATGTATGTTTTACTGACCCTGTTGCAGTTCTCTCCTTGTTGATGCTGTATTAAAAAAGTCCCCATGCACTAATTTTATTCTTTTAAAAGCATTTTTCGTGATCAGACAGTTTCCTTCTAAAGATGCTTAAACACTTGATTTGAAAAACCCCATCCCACACGCTGATGGATTTGCTTATATGTTTGTCATAGTATAGGAAACATTTTGGTGCTGGTGCAGTGCAGTTTACTGACTGATGAATTTGCATGGTTTATCTTTAAGCATATATTTTGAGAGTGTCCCTAATACCTGTGTACTTCCATAGTAACTAGGTGTGTATCTAGTATGTAACCACAGTGTAAGTACACATTAGTACATTGTATCTACAGCTGTAATATTTCTGTAACTACACATAAGTATCAACCCTCAGAATGGTTTGTGTAAGTACAAATGTATAACAGGACATTGGTAACAACACTTTTTTTCACTTCCCAAAGTACTTGTAAAAGGAATTATATAAATACTTTGCATAACAACAGTATGTATAAGAGTAACTGGAAAAATTTTATCCAAGGGGTGGAGATGGGTAGGTTTAGGGGTGGAAATTGGATCCAGAGGGTGGAAACAGGTAGGTTAAGGGATATGTGAAGTGGGAGGAGTTGGATCTTGAGTTGGTGCACCGCTTTAATACCAGTGTACTTACATGGTAACTCCTCAGGAACTATCCACTTAATAATAAGGTGTAACATTCTTCATATGTAAAGCCTAACTTACTGGCCACTGATGTGTAACAATCAGTAGGAATTGCCTACTTAATATAAAGTGTAACACTTTATTTACCAAAATGGACTATTACTCCTGTTACACTTTTATATTTTTATGACCAAAAAGTGTTGTTAGCAATGTCCTGCGACACATTTGTACTTACACACACCATTCAGTGGGTTGTTATACTGTATGTGACATGTAATGTTACATTAGAACTGTAGATACTATGTACTAATGAATACTTACACTGTGGTTACATACTACATACACATCTACTGACCACATACCGGTGAGTACATTTTATTAAAGAAATTGCTATTTGACTTTATATGAGCCTATATGTTATATACTATGTCTCTGAATTCTTAATATTAATGTGACTGATGTTTTTCTGTTGACACATTTCTTGTTTGGTGTTAATGAAGGGACATTTGAGGATGCCGTGACAAAGAAAAGCTGGTAAACACTGCATTAGCACATTAGTTACAATATTGAAATGTCATTGTGAAGTACTGAATCGGTACAGCTTTCGACTGTGGGTGTGTTTAACTCTGAACTAAGCGGCACTTAACAGTGTTGGTGCTTCACACTGTTTTAACACATTGTGTGATCCGTGCCCGGCCACTGTGAACACACACCCACACACACATTAACCGAGGAAGGGCTGAAAGAAAAAGTCTCATAATTGTTTTGGCCACTGAGCACCGTAATTGATGTGCAGAATATGAGTGTTATCAGGCAAAACAGCTTGACCTTTGTAAGTAACATCACTTCAGATTTAATGCGCAATATGATGAGTCAAGCTGCGTCTCCACACGCAGCAATCTGCTTCCAGGACAACCCGCTAATTCACCATCCCTGTGCATAATTAGATTGGCATATTTCACTAATGGATTTTCCTCTCCATAATTACTGATTGTAGTTTATTTAAATGCCCCGAGTGACAACTCAAATGACCAAACTGCTGCCATCATGGAGAGTGATGAATTTTTGGCTTAGACGTATGTGTCTATTTAAAATTCTGCTGCTGTCGTAACGCCTGATGGATTAAATGATTTGACGTCGCAGTCGTTTCTGAAATCGCTCTGACTAATTGTCTCCACACCGTCAATGTTACAGGTAGCTCGTAGCGCTATTTTTAAGTCGCAATGAGTGATTTGATATTTCATGCTTTTTCCGATTGTATTCCTTCACACCGTAACAAAGATAAAGCTTAACACCAGGATACATAATACTGCCCTAATCGACTGATAAGAAGAAACACAAAAACCTGATAGGATTTCAGGATGCATGAATCTGAATAAAATATCCGGTTCTAACTTTCACCCCACAGGTCTGGCTTGTGAAGTGAGTTACAGTCGCCCCGAGCCCATCACCCGCCCTCTCTGTATAATTGCTCTAGTATTTTTCTCTCCGTGATTGAATTCATCAGGCCTGCTTTGTGTGCGGCGTGCTGCTTTGAGAGGCAGGGGTGTGAAGCTGCTTATTTATATTTATGAATTCGCACAGTTTGCCCTAGTGTGAAATAATGGGTCATTCCAACACAACATGGAGTGCGGAGGCTGAATTTCAAATGGATTTCCAGTTTCGCACCACTGAGCTCTATGAATGCTGAGCACACGGAGGAGGAGGGCAGGGGAGAGATAGGGCGAGAGAGAATGGGAAAGAAGAGAGACACACTGTAGGGGCATATGAGTTTAAAAGGCTGAGTGGGAGACCACACAGAACCGTCATTGTTCCGGTCACTGGCTTCATTATTAAGAGCCTTGGTACAAAGGCCTCTGTGGCACACGGCCTATGAAGTGTACATCAGGCATCGTTTACAGACCTAATGTGCGAGAATGTCACAAAAACTTTACCCGGAGTGGGCCGGAGCCTGGAAAGTTTTCTGCGCTCGTATCCCAGTCTGCAGCAGCGGTGCATGCCGAGGAGAGCTCTTCTCTTGCACGCCTTGCTGACGTTCCTGTGGGCTGTGACAGACTGTGACAGTGGGAGGTTTTTTTCTGATTAAAAACACTGAAGCTTGAGCACTCACAGCTGGGCTCTTCAGACGGCACACCTGGGTACCCTGGCAGCACATAAAAACAATGTGCCAGGAGAAAAATAACTGTCAAAAAGAAATATCAGCGAGAAGGTCATTGCTGAGATTATTTCCCAAACAGCTGAGATATTTGTGTAGAGCATAGATTCAAAAATAGTAACTCTACATTAAGTACAAGAATTGGTGTTTGTGAACAAAGATACTAGGAAATGAGCTTGTGTAGTACAAAATTATAGGCTGTAAATGGAGGAGGTCAAGGTCATTTAAGGAAGTCAAGTCTGATTTCAAACCCTGGTTTCTTGGCATTTATGTAACATGGACGCTGACACAGAATCCAGGAAATCGGTATCAGGCAGAATTGTACACAGAAGTCAGGAGAATCACAATCAGGAGAAACGCTTGTAAACTGGCAGGTAAACTGGCAATACTTCGCAGTGTCTCTGAATCCAAGCTCTGGCTTTATGCTGGGCAAACAGGAAATGAGTGCAGAGGGAGTGGAGTCGAGTCAGTACTCGGGTGAGGGTTCCCTCTGCTGGCTTGGCATTACAGTTTAAATCTGAAATCAATGATGTTGCTATTAAACAGCCTGCAGTTTTTAGTTGACTAAACAAACATTTTTAGGCAGTGGGGTAATAAGATATTTCTAGTTGAAACAACTTTTTTTTTTTACTTAGTTAAATCACTTTAAATTAAATTTACTTGCGCGCACACACAAGTATTTTATTATTCTTTGTGAATCAAGCTAAAACTTTTTCAATTCAAACTATGGGGTTTTAGTGGTATGATGTAAAAAAGTTTTCAAACTGAAGTTTTAATGACGTCTCTCCTGTGACTGTATGTTATTTTGAAGGCAAAATGGTTCAAAAGTCTGCACTGAGTCCAAGACGAGGACCATGTGTCTAGAAGACACATATCTCACGTTTATTTTCTGTTTTTAGTTAGTGTTATATTACTTATTTGAGCATGTCCCCTTAATAGGTCATCCGTCTCTCTAACAAGCTGACAAATTCTGAGGTAAAAAGACAAATAATGTCATCCCAGCTTCCCCTGTTTAAGTCTCAATGGAGCTGAGTCAAAGAGTCATTGAGCAGCAACATCTTATGAGCTCTTCCAGAAAACTGCAGACGGTCAACATATCAACTCTAAAGAGGGCCACAGGAGTCTTACGACACGGTTTTATAGCCCGCATCTGTTCACCAGCAGCACTCATTTTTCAAGAATTTTCGTGTTCAATCAATTGGTTGCTGCAGGCTTGTTGAAGAAACTCTCAAGAGAAGCCCAGGGATACAGTATCAATATCTCATACTATCTGATACTCAATGCCACAGTCTTTTGTTCCTCCCATTATAGCTTCACGCATTTCTCAGGTTGCACAAGTTTAGAAGATCCACGCCACGTTCCATGAATCAACCCCTTTGTAATTATGTGTATGTCAGCAGTGATGCGCAGAGGTTATCTCTGTGCTGTAATGCTGCTGTGATTGCGCAAGGATCCCATGTGCACTGTGGCATGGTGAGCGCAGGTGTTAGTCTGGTGGATGCTCAGCGGATTCGCCATCATCTGCTGGTTCACTCCCTCTCACAGCTGTGGTGGAGGAGATTGGATTAGCTCCATATGAGGCCTTGGGGGGTACGAGCTAGCGAATGATTGCATGACTGCAGAGAGAAACACAATGATAGTAAATATGGCAGACTCCATTAAGGGCCATGCATGGGCTGTGAAATAGTTGGAGGAAAACACAGCCTTCAAACAGGAAATATTCAAGGATTAATTGCTTGCAGGGGTAGTACATCAGCTACACCAACTCATGTGCTGTAAATACTATCACGAATAGCTTATGAAACGATCTGGATTCGTCATGTATCTGGCCCTGGTGGGATTGTAATCAAAATGCCGTCATATCTGCTGGTTTGTTGACGTCGTTTTTAGTTCATTTCTTCAGTTGCCAAACAGCACTGCTAAATCTGGATGCAGAACAGATTGTTCATAATTCTCATCACTGCTCAGGTCTGACCTGCAAACAAAATGACTCATTCTTTTATTTGAAATTTGATACTAATGACTAGCTGTCAGTTTTACAGGCTGAGCTGCTCAGAATGTGTGGAAAATGCCAGAAAGACCAAATCAGGTAGGAATACAAAATTATTATGCATGGTTGGTGTTTCACAATTACATATTGTTTATTTAATATGTTCACATACAATATCCAGTAGAAAACATAAACAAATTACAGGATGATTTATTAAGACAAGAACATTTTTACTATCTTTTAAGTGATTTAGCATTCTGTGATTAATAAGACCTAGTATAGCTGTCTGACTTTCTGTGTCATATCTAGCATGTTAGCCTATCACACAAGTACTATTTCACAAGCATCATTAGACAACTTGACTGGAAATATAGTAGGCTACATAGCACACTTTACATATCGTAATTTTAAAGGTCTATTAAATATTTATATTTATTTAACCATTATCTATGAAAAGGCTTAATGAACTCCACAAGTATCACAATAACATAATGAAGCCTTAAAAAATTGCAAAATGAATTTGTGACTTTCAAATTAATATGTCCATTTAAAACATGCTTTATATAAATTTTTACTACATTTTTTCATTAGGCCTATGTTAAGTGTCACTCCTCATACTTTAGATGATGACATTTTAATTGTTGTGTTTGTGAACAAATTTAGTTCACCTGTCTTCGGTTCATAAATCTTAATCGTTGACTACATTTTGAAATGTACTTTTTTTATTATATGTGAAGTCTTCATAAAGTAGTGTTGCCCTTCAGACCTTAACCTCGAAGGTTTCATTTTTAGTCCCCTATGCAAGCTTAAGAAAAGGATGCCCTTGCCTCTGGTTGTGAATCAGATGCAATGTTATTGAAGTCAGCATACTGTCTCAATTTTCCGTTTTATCATTTTCTATTCTAGCCATGTCTCAGCTCCCTTGACCTACCATTGTGAGTCTTTACAGACACTAATTGAAAACCATTGCATTGTCTTGAAGAAAACGAACAAGTGACTTTTGAGGTTTTATTACTGTGAGCCCTGATGAAAATATGCGTGCACAGGGGCATGGTGCAGAGAAATCAACAAAATAAAATGGTGCAGAAGCTTATTTTATTATTTTAGTTTTTCTAATGTGCTTTCTCTATTTGTTTTCTGCATATATATTTTATACCTTCACATCAGTCCATATTTGGTGTGTGGTTTCCCTAACATAGAGCCAAGGTAGTTCAACATTTATCTATCTCTGCAATGCCGCTCAATCCCCCCAGTAGCTTTTAGAGTATTTTTGTTGGCATGGGAACGATTTCAGAGTCCCATTATAGGGCACAAAAAGATGTAGCCAGATTGCCTGAAGCCCAACCACTCAGTTTTGGTTTCACGAAGGATAGTGACAGCACCATTCACAGAGAAAGGATGAGCACAATAGTTCAAATGACTAACCATTGTCCTCATAATGTTTGTCATCTCTTCCAGTGTTGTAATGGAGGGAAGATCACACAGAGTTTGATGGTGACTCTCAGTGCAATAAGATTGAGCACTGATGTACCTACTGTGACTTCACTAATGCATTGTCTTCAATCTTCCGACAGCAAACTATCAAACCGATTTTATGAATAATGCTGGGCTGCCCACAAGAATTCGCTCTCCATCTCTTCTTTTTTTTTCCTCTCTTTCTTTTAACTGATGTGAGTCTATACTAAAATTCTTTCTCTCTACGGCACGTGTTACAGAGACATTGTCACAGTTAGAGCTTGGCTGTCCTTCAACCCTTTCCAAAGCATTATTTCATTAAAGAGTTTCCTGTAGAGAGGAAAGAAGGGAGATATGAGAGGGACCAGATCAATACGGCATATTGTGTCAGTGTGCTCTGTAAATGGGAGGTCTGTAGCTAGGAGATTCTTTAGACACAACATTGACCAGGTTCAGTGTGTTTAATGATTTCACTTTGGATTATATTTGTTCCCCTGACTCATAGAAATAGTGGAGTTCCTGCTTTAGATTTCCAGAGCTGAATTTCAAGAGCTTTCAACGGCCTTTTACTTTTTTTTTTTTTTTTTTTTGATGTAAAAGTGTCCTGTACTTTAGCTGTTTGCTTATATGTGGATAGATTATAAACAGTAATATTTAGCTGTTGCTATTTTCCGTATGTGCATTCATGTTAGAGTAGCATTCCACTAACCCTAATGCAGAGTTCAGACTGCACAATTTTAGCCCCGATTTTGACTAGCAGACAGGTTTTGGGAAATCGCTGACAAATGCCCAAAATCACAGGCAAATCACAGGCTCATTCACGTGGGTGACAATCACACAGTGTGAACTATCAAAGATGCATTCTGAGAGAATCGCAGACGAGTCACCGACACCCGTGAGGTGTTTCAAAATCATGTCGTGTGAAATGTGTTCTGACTGAAAATAACATTGGCGATTACCTACAGCCAATAAGAGAGCATCCAGGGCAGTGAGATGTTGGGGGAGGAGTTATGACGGTATAGAAGGTATATACTCCTCCATAATCTTCTTTTCTTTTTCTTCTCTTCAATACAAATGAGTACACATTGATTGTGAGATGTAGTTTGCAGACTGGGACAAAGTTGTCGCCAATTCTTCCTATTGTAAACTCATGCAACGTGAAATCCCCTGTCGCCGATCTATCATGCTGTGTGAAAACATCTGTGACGCGACTACTTTGAATATCGTACAGTCTTAACTCGGCATAACCTAACCCTAAACCTAAAGATGAAAGTCTCAAACCTAGGGTTAGGGTTAGGTTTAAGAGATATTCTTTATAAAACAGCTAGTCTGAGACCTCCTCGCATGTTTTAGAAATGCAGAGCAGAGAGGACCAACAATAATGTACAGTATGTGGCTGTACATTATTGCTTCAATGTGTTTTTGAACCTTAAACCACATAAACGCATTGCATTACACCAAATACACAAAATAAAATGATTTTATTTCTGATTGTAGTCCTATGAAAGAGGAAAGTCACATATACATAGGATGACTTGAGGGTGAGTAAATCATGGGGTGATTTAAGTTTTGGTTGAACCATCCTTTGTAGATGTTAGCCAGTCATTACAGGGGTTGTTTAGGGGTTTTGTTTAGTTCACCCAAAAAGGATAATTTGGAGGAACACTCAAGCATTCAATAAGATGAGTTTATTTTTTGCGTAAAGTATTAATGTTACTTATATAGTGAAGTTATAGCAAAGACAACCCTTTTAATTCTATAGGATGAAAGAGTGGTGAATGACACGATGCTCTATCACTCTAGGGTAGAGCTAGTTATGTATTCAGAATTTAAAAATGCAGTTCATGCATGCATGACATTACTCGTTAAATTATTTTATTTACTCAAAAATGGAATAAATGTTGTTGTTGTTTTTAAACTATGTAAAGACTAAATTTCTAATAGTAGACTTGACTTTTTCTTCGTTGGGCTCTCTTATTTGTCACCGGCCCACATCCGCTTCATCTTCTGTGTGTTTGGACTGAAGTAGCGCTGTCAGTGTATTGAATGGCATGTCTTTGTACCTCTATAGCACCTGTGACTTGCATGTGTCTGCCTTGACCACCCATGAATGATCCGTTTTCTGGTCTTTTTATTGACATGGGCTGTCTCATGTGTTTCCCCTCCTCTCTTCTCCCTCTATTGTCCTTTTCTCATCTCCCCAAACTTTGGCTGCCTGTCAGAGCATTCGTCCTTGTACATGTGTGCCCATGTGTAGCGGGATGTGTGAGTTCATATGAGATCTATGATGCACATCTGGTCCTCCACGGCCTGTCCTCCAAACCTCTTCTTTTTTTTTTTTAATCACAAATGCGTTTATACAGAACAATTGACCTTAACAGCGCCAGCTCTCTTGGCTGCAGGTTGATTCAAAGCACATGTTTTGAAGAACATCGATTTAGTTTTGATCATCTATTATTTGTAACGAATAAGCTGCATATAATAAAAACCAAGCTATAAATCTGAACATTTAACCTGTATGAAGAGAAACCTTTATAAATGTACAAAATGTATTTATTCACATTCTCATTTTCTGTTGAAACTGTCTTACTGATTTTGGGTTTAAGGTGTCAAAGTCCTCTTTATCTTCCCTTTAGACTATTTATCTCGCTGTCAAATGCAGTTGGTAATATTAGCTTTAACCTTCTATTTTACCACAGAATAGTCATAAATTGTTAAAAAGTGCACATGCTATCAATTCTTGTGACAATGTTTTCAGTTTGAATTCAATCTGAACCCCAGTAAAAATAGAAAGTAGAAAAATACATTTCAAAACCACAATAAATAGCTGTCAAGAGTATATCGGTGGATACACTAATGTTAATAAGTAAAAATATAGTGCATTAATTCATATCTGGGATGTCTGAGACCCCAAACTGAATGTGATATTTTTAGCTATGGAAAGTTTTTTAAAATAAGGTCTTATAAGATTTTAAAAAGTAGATGTTGAGATGATTTTTTTCAACTATTAAATAGCCTTGTGGTCTCTCAAACCCCAAACTGAACATCAATTATACTGAGCACAATAACGCAACATGTCTGTTTTTCTACACAAAAGCCCTGCGCTCTCTTCATGTAATGGGTCTGATGCCCTCCATGCTTGTATTGTCCTTCTTTTATATACAGGTACTGAACTGTGGATTTGAGTGTTTACCTCATTTCTCTGTGGCTGTTATTCCTAGGTTTAAGAGGATTACATCTTGCCATCATACAATAGAGACATCTAATTTTCTTATTTCCACCTTGATTCTCATCACGCTCCATCTGCTCCAGATGGGTTTAAGGTGAATTCTTCGTATGTGTCCATTTCTCTAGCTGAATAACAGGGTGAAATAGTGTGGCCTGAGATTTGAGGTAATGCATCTCTGTAGGCTGTCCTCTTTCACTACATCAAATATGTTCACACCCTCTCACACGCTGTTGAAGCATTGATCCACATACGCTGAGGTTATGCCCGGCGCTTTGATAAAGGAGGCTCAAGCTGATGTAACAAAACCAAACATTACAGGTTATAAATGATTTACAGCACCCATCTGCCACACACATGTGGCCTCTGTTAACACTTATCAACACTGGGGATATTGCACAGAGTGATGCAAAACATCATTCATTATTTACGCGTGTGTTAATGTTGCAGCGAACCTAGCAGTGATACATACCACAGTCTTGGGTTGTTGCTTCTCTTACTTCCAGTACAAAAACTGTCAAGCCCTGGAATCCCATTTCTAATACTGGTACAAAAAAAATCCTAGTGAAGTGTAGAAACAGTCCAATTTTAGATGTTTGTTGATGTTGTTGTTGTGCCCCATTGCAAAAAAAAAAAAAAAAGTTACCTGCTGAATATTGAATATAACCCAAACTACTAAAGGGATTGTTCATCCAAAAAAATGAAACTTTTGGCATTAATTATTCACCCTTGTGTTGTTCCAAACCTGTAAGTCCTTTGTTCATCTTTGGAGCATAAATTATGATATTTTTGATGAATTTCGAGAGCTTTATGACAGCAAGGGTACTACCACAGTCAAGGGTGAGTAATTAATGACAGATTTTTTTTATTTTTGAATGAACTATACTTATTATTAAAAGAGTTGATTAATAGAAAAGTTGATAAACCAAAGCTGTTTTTAATGTAAATAGACAATGATTTTATGCACATTTGTGTTTAACTGATTTATTTAAAAATGTATAAATTGAATGCATTCTAGAATTTGAATAAAATGTCTTTTGTAGCTTTTTGTTAATTCTATACCTTGTGTAATAAAAAAAGGGTAAACCAAAGCTTACTTAATATAATAAACCAATGTGAATTCAATATAATCAAAATAATATAAAAATAAATATTAATAATTTTTTCTAGGTTCTAAAACAGTTTATTTCAGGATGTCTTACAAGAAAACACTATTTTAGCCTTTCAACTTCAACATTTCTTACTTGCTGTCATTACTTGTAAAGTTTAATAGTGAAAATACCAAATCTGTGCATTTCAGGTTTTTGTGGAATATGCTATCTTATATTCAATGTAAATATGTTATCCTATCTCATTCTATCTCTCATGTTCATGGGAATTCATAAGAGCAAGAATAATAAAAAAGAGGATTCTCTGAAGTTGCTAACAAAACGACGATTGTTGGATTAAGTACTCTTTTAGTTTTTCTACTTCACAAATTCATGTCTATTTGGTGTATTAATTATCATTTATGTGTCATCATATGGAAATTTACTTGCAGTTCCTGAGAAAAACTGTATTTTTTTTGTAAAAAATGTTGTATGTGTGTATGAATAATTTTTTAAGTTACATATTTTTAACTCATATGTTAACTGATATATAATAATCATATAATATATATCGTTATAATTTGCGCATAACCATTAACAGCCAAACAGTGTATTATCAGTGGATAATTTAGCTTTTTCTCACTCAAATCTAAGCTATCAGAAGACTTTAGTCAGTGCATAAGTCATATGGACCCCTTGTATGATACTGTTATGGTTCATTTGTTTCCTGTGTAAGCTTGAATGCATCATCTAGCGCAGGAAAAGAGTGACCCACGCAGTCTTCGAAATTTCTCCTTTTGTGTTCCACAATGGAATGAATGTGAATGATCCCTTCAGGCATGTTCTCACATTAAATGCATCTCTGGGAGATGGGGAGAGAGATGTGAACTTTTCACACAGCGGGCTAAATTTCACCCTCTCACCACACCTCATTCCTCTGAAATAGCTTACATTTAAATCAGCACCCAAGGACATCCAATACTCGCAGTAAAGTGTGCTGAACTCATATTAGTGAGTCTATCACAGATCATACACTGCCATTTACTAAAGATTTTGTAATAGTGAGAGGATATTCCGTTCCATGAAAGCATATAGAAATCTATTACGGCTTCTAAGCAAGTGGGCAGGCATTTGAAATAAGCTATTCAGACTCTCAGCTCTCTATTTTGTGTCATTTTGAAATGTTGTAAGTAAGCCAAAACATTTTCTTTTCCTCGGAGGCTGCTCATTTCTTCACTTACTCTTGATTTGCTGACCAGATTTTCCTGGCAGCGCAGATAGCATCGACCCTACAGCTCCATTTAAAGTATTTACCTCCTGAAACAGTCAAAGGCTTTTAGAGTCTGTGAAATGGAGGATAAAAGTTGGTACTGCACCTCAGTTTATGATTTGTGTGCTACGAGGGGCTTAGTGAATAAATATTAAAACACTGGTGTAGCATTAGCTGCCAGTAATAACAGACTGCCTGGTTTCCTGTGCTGTGCTTGATTGTCTCCTGCTCACAGTGATTAACAGAGCAGCAGAAAGAGAGAAGGTGGAATGAGACCCAATGAGAGAGAGCAAAAAGGGAGAAGCCTTTATATGTGAGAATATGAAACTGACCAAACCTTGTCATTACGTTCACCTAACCAACCATCTGGTCTAAATATGAGGTGAATTTTAGATCTCTTTCAAAAGCGCTCTTTTTAAAACCACAGCCATTTTGAGCTCTTCATTGTGGTGAGTTATTATTATATTAATCATTTGTGCGTGATATTATTTATACTATAAAACTAAACTTTAAAAGGACAGTTCCCCTTAAAATGGACATTTTTATTATTATTTACGCCTGCTCATACCACTTCAAACCCATATAGTGTTCATTTTTAGTTCGGCACGGACTCTTGCCATACAGTGATATTTCATAGTGACAAAAAGGAAAAGAACAGCAAATATAATTAAAGTAGTTCAAATGATTTGTGTTCTACATTTCAAGTCTTTTGAAGCATACTAGATTTACATTACCATTCAAAAGCTTAGGATTGGAAAGATTTTTTTTTTTTTACTCACCAAGGCTGCATTTATTTGATGCAAAAAAAAAAGTACAATAAAATAATGTTTTGAGGTATTATTACAATTTAATTTTTCTATTTTAATATATTTTGTTAACAATTTATTTTAAGGTGTCCATAAATCAGAATAATTACCTAGTAAGTACTTGAACAAAACAAAATGCACTTACCGTGTAACTAAGTTATGAAACAGTTTGTTCTTACAGTTTGTAAATATGTGGATGTAACAGGCTGTTACTGTTACACATTTGTTACAGATCCAGTCCGTTACACAGCTACTTATGTAACCAAAAGATCACATATGTGTTGCAGACTTCATACAATGTAATTATAAATTGAAGTACTAAAATAAAATGTATCAAGATTGCACTTAAGTGTACTTCATGTGTATCTGTACTGCACATCTTATCTGTTTGATTTCACCCATTAGTACACAGCTTAAATACATGTAATACCTTTCTAATTACATCAATATTACAGAATATTAAACAGACATAAGCTACTTAACCCTCGTGTTATCCCATTCAATGTTTAACATATGTATATATGTACATATACTTAACTTTTTTTTTTTTGCTTCAGATTGAGTGACTTTTCCTAATTTAATGGGGAAAACTTGGTAAACATAAAATTAACATGA
>JAUCMS010000048.1:4470512-4498005 GCA_032357445.1 Enteromius radiatus
TGTCTTTCTAAAACAAACGGTCGCTGAGAAACTGAAGGAAATGTAAAAAGTGTTGCAACTGCCCCCACTCTCCCCTACTTTAATATTACTGTTATTATACACTGTTCTTGAATTTCTTGAAGGGAATATTTTTAAGGATAGTTTTAATGAATATAAAGTAAAGGAGAAAAAAAAACATAAAAAAAGATTTATTTGAAATAGAAACATTTTCTAATTCACTAGATTAACTTTACTCCCGCTATTGATCAATTTAAGTAATCCTTAGTGAATAAAATTTTTAATTACTTTAAAAACACACACACAATTTAAAAAAGGTGCTTTGCAGTCGGTCTGCTCCACCAACAAATCTACTGTATGGTTTTGGAGGACATGTACTGTAGTGCAAAGTTGCGTTTTGGAGCTTTGCACCCTCTGCTCCCTCTGAACAAAATAATGACCATTTAACATACCATTTTTGAATGCACTGTCCTTTTAATTGCTGATTTTCTGTTCTGTTTTAAAATGGCTTCCAGGTAGTGGCTCAAGGGCAGAACTGACCTTAAATCTAACCCGTCCCGCAGGTAAACGCACACCCCTGCTGCTTCCCAACACACACCCATCACTCTCCCCGGGATCCTCCTGGGAAGACGGACGAGGTAGAGATGAACTCTCATTCGTTATAACCGAGGTAAACACATTAACAAGCCCGTTCACTGGCATAGATGGGGTCATCGGAATTCATAATGATCATTCTGTGATGCGCCATCTGTATATTTGTTTATAATTGAATCACATATGCAGCGAGCGAGGCCCTGGTTTTATTATTTGCTCGATGGGTTATGCGGTCTGCCTGTTAGCGTGAGGTCACGGGCAAAAAAACCCACACACTGGCGCTTGGTTGAGAGGGTGTTTTTGCGGTTATGGCTCATATTCATTAACTAAGTGACACTGAGGGAGTGCATGCGCTGTGCGTGCGTGATAGATATGGACGGCAGGTGCTCTATCATGTGTCGTGGGTGCAGGCGCCATGACCGCATCAGTCCTGACACTGTGCAAATGGGACACATTCATTCCCTGTTAGTGTTTCAAATGAGAGTAAACACTCAATGAGAGGACTCTCCATCATACAGCACCTGAGAGCAAGACGGAGTGAGAAAAAGAGAGAGAGATGCTGAAATGCAGAAAGCAGATGTATAATCTGTCACGCAGCTCTGAAATACCATTGAAACTCTACCTGAACCTGCCACTGAACAGTGCTTGTTCATGAATTTTGCTTCAGAGATTTTACATTAGACATGCTGCACATTTTATTGTATAAGACAAAAAATATAACAAAGAAAATTAGCACAAATACATACTGTAAAAGCAGCGATGGAAGGGGAAAGATTTGTTTTATATGATATGTTAAACAATGGCGCATTTGATGAGTACAAACATGCAACAATTTTGTGTGATTCATTTTAATTTTTTCCTCCTATAAATTTTGCAAATGCATATTCAATAAGGTTAGGCACAAACAATGACTGTGTCTATGCCTTTTCAGTTCTAATTCTTCACTGCACATAAATCCTGACAGTACTATTTTAATGCTAAAAGACGTAAACTTTCTTATTATCATGTTCATGGGCATAAGAATCTGAAAAATGATTAGCTATGCATGATTTTTTAGTTACAATGCATGTATATTTTTGTTTTATCCTGTCTTCAACATCCTCAAAACAATTACATTTTTCTGTTTTTAATACAGTAAGGACTTCACCTTTCCATCATTCAATACAGTTTTTGCTTATTATCTAGCTTTATGTTTAAAATATTGAATTGAATTTTTAAAATATTTAAAATTGCTATTGGAAATAAAATTAAATCAAAAATAGCCTAATAAAATTGCAATCGTTTTTTCAGCCAGTGAACAGCTTTGACATTTAATGGGAAAATAATTATTTTCGTGGTCAGTGAGAGTAAGCTCATGGAGTTTTTGAAGAGACTTGTGCAAACCTGTTGCTAAGCGATTGGACTAACTATATAGAAAATAAGTAAATAAATAATAAATACATATATACACAGTGACTATTTATTTCAATGACTAAAAAGAGAATTGTCATTTTCAATCAGTGAAAAGTAAACATTCATTCCTCATTGGTCAAGCTGCTTATCTCTGAAATACTCTGACATTATCTGTGCATTAGCGTTTGAAATACTCAAGATAGAGCCAAAGATCCCTCCACAGCTCTTCTCAAATGATTTTGTGGTACCCCTTACTCCAGCAGTGACTAGCACTGTCCGTCAGCTTCATCCCTCTGAATTGATTATGGTGGAATTTCCTTCCAGCAAATCCAGAATTACATGGCCTGCTTATGTGAATGTCCCCGAATCGGTGACCGAAGCCTGGGATAAGAGTGAGGGAACCTTGGGAAGGAGTACATTGGCGATGCTCGGCAGTACAAAGAGCAGTGCCTGAGCTTTTAAGAGCAACTCAAAAGAGGAGCGCGAGGAAAAAAATGACTCTCTCCTCAGACTCTTGGCCGCCAGGCGATGGGGAGATGTTTGGATTAGACTGGGGGTGATAGAGAAAGAGCAGAGTGAAGAGTGAAGGATGAGGGGGAGGACTTGAGTGTTTGGAAGCTCTGCCGAAGTCCTGCTTTTGTAGAAAAATGACGGACCGCTGCGATTTCATGGTGGATCCACCAGTAGTTAATGTGCTGGGTGCATTAGAGGAGCCTCTTTGAGAGCTTCCTCCTTTGTTTTTGCATTCATCCTGTTGCCTCCCTTTCAGATTCAAGCACCCATTCCCACAGTTTTTTGGCATGTCTTTGGCATGTATGCTTTTTTTCCCCTTCACTAACAGACCTAGTTGCACCCTGTCCCAATTTTAAATGGCTCTTTCCAGTGTGGTTCAATCCGTTTTTCTTTTCTTCAGTAGGACAATAGATTGTGTTGAATTTATAATTCCCTTGATGCTAATGAGGGCTGGTTTTGAGATGATGTACAACCCCTGTGAAGCTGCTGACATGTTAACCCACTGACCTGCTCTGCAGTCATCGGACCACGGTGACCTTTAACCTCTGGACTCTTATTTTTACAAATTTCCATCATGTGAATATTTAGCTTTGCCTCATGCCCCTGAGAAATAACGCCCTCAACAGTCCATGTCTGTCTGCTTATCATCAAAAATATCTACCAACAGGTCAATCCCATTCAAACATTCCAAAAACATTTTACGCCCTCGTAAACTTAGCCATTTTATTTTAACATTATTCAAACAAATAAACAAATTAGTTAAACTTTAATTTTATTTATTTATTTAATATCCATTCATTCATACAGTATATGTATTTATTTAGTTATGTAGTTAACAATTTGTTTTTATATTTTAACATTTATTAAATTATTTCATTTAGATTAATTTGGCTTTCTATAACTACTATTGTTATTATATTATTCTTATTAAAAATGCAACATGACTTCATTGTCAGAATTAAAAGTTAATAAATAAATAATAGTTGCTAATTAGGATTTCTGTTTTGTTTTTGGTAAATAAATGTATATTGTATGTTGCACAATAATTTTGTCTATTAATCATAAACGTAAGATTATCAATAACTTTACAGTCAGACTGGTGTCTCAGAAAAGTATGTACGTGTCAACCAAAAGAGAATGTTAGTCTATGATTTAACTGCATATGCTCTCTATTCATAAACATTTAATGCCTCTAAGTGGCAATATCCTTCAGATCTGGATATTTCCTTTTAATCTTTCATACCTCTGCTCTGTTGCTGTGTTAATTCAGTGTGAGCGTACTCGCCACCAGACCGTTCCAGTGTGCTCTTTTATCATGCTATTGCACACTGAGGCTTGGCAGACCTAAGTGGGCCACTGTGGATTGTTTGGAGCTTGGGCTGGTTTCAGAGGCTCTGACCCATGCTTTGATCCACTGCTGGTGATCTTTAATGGTAAGCTCTGCTTTAAAGGCTGACAGAACGCTTCTTTTTCTTCTTACCCCTCCACCGCGCTTCAGCTTGCACAGCTGCATCTTTTAGGTGCTTTTACAGCATTAAACGTCTTGGCAGGAAATTTATGAGGAGCTTTTAATGTAGGCTCAGATGAGGCAAATGCTTGCTAACCTCTAATAATGTGTTGTTCTTTTCAGGATTATAGGTTGTTTTTGGGAAATTCACTGGCATACTGAATCGACCTGTTCTATCTATCTGTCTGTCTATGTGTCTGTCTGTTGTTCTATTGTTGTACTATTGTATCTGTCATTCTATCACTTTATCACTCTTTCATTTTTTCTAATGTTTTATCTGTTATTTTATCTACAGGTATCTATCTTTTATTTATCTATCATTCTATCCTTGTATCTGTGATTCTATTGCTCTATCATTCAATCACTTTATTCTGTTGTTCTGTCTACCATTCTAGCATTCTTTTTATGATAACTATTCTCTCTATCCTTCTTTAGTTCTATGTTTCTAGTGTTCGGTCTATCATAGTTTTGTCCACTGTTCTATCATTCTGTTGTTCTGTCTATCATTCCGTCTAGAATATAGTGTTCTATATCGTCGTCCTGTTGTTCTATCTGTGATTCTATTGTTCTGTATGTCGCTCTAGTGTTCTGTCCTCCACATGGACAGAAATCAAATTAGAACACAATTCAAGATTTGACCTTATTTTGTGTGTTACTGCACTGCAAAAAAAATGCTTTTCTAGCTTCTTTTGTCTTGTTTCTATCCAAAATATCAAAAAAAAATTGTGATTCAGAGCGATTGTAAATCCAAATTCATAAAACAAAATCATATTATCACAGCGGCCACCAGAGGGAACTCTCTCCAGAGTACTAACCCCTCTGAACTCATTTCCCATCATGCTCTGTACCTAGGACTGCCCTGTTTGATTGCCTGTAACAAAAAACAGTGGAACCTGTTGCTATTCAGGAACTGATCCCTTCCAAACTCCCAGCAGAATATTCTGACCGGGCCAGAGCCTTCAGCAAGCAGAAAGCTACCCAGCTTCCACCTTATCAACCCAGCGATTGTGCCATAGAAGTGATGCTGGGTGCTATGCTCTCCAGAAGGGAAAGGCTGGTAAAGAAGGGAACATCGCTCATCCAGTGGTCACCCGAGGGTCTCAGGACCTTCACACAACTCAAGGACAGATTAACTTCTGCCCCTATCCTCCATCACCCAGACCCAGACAAACAGAGTTCACAGTGGAAGTGGACGCATCAGACCCAGACATTGGAGCCACACTATCTCAGAGGCACGGTTATCCAGGCAAGCTCTTCCTTTGCGCCTTCTACTCATGCAAACTCAACTCTGCCGAAAGCAACTATGATGTTGGTGACCGAGAACTACTCGCCATGAAGGCCGCCTTCGAGGAATGGCGGCACTGGTTGGAGGGGGCGAAAAAATGTTTTTAGTGCTTACAGATCATCGAAACATCGAATACCTACAAATCGCCAAGAGACTGAACTCAAGACAGGCTAAATGGTCTTTATTCTTCAACCGGTTTGACCAGGATCCAAGAATACAAAGGCAGATGCTTTATCCAGACAGTTTCACTAAGGAGAATAAGTTCAAACCGAATCAGTCACCCACCATCATTGCGGCACACATCCTCTGGGACATCCAGATGGAGATAGATGAGGCATTAATCAATGAACCCGCTCCACCAGATTGTCCTCCTGATCTCACGTACGTTCCGCAAGACCTACAAAATTAAGTGTTGCACTGGGTGCACAAAACCAGGAGCGCAGGACATCCTGGAATCACGGTTACCCTTCAACTCACCTCCCGCCAGTTCTGGTGGCCCACGCTACATAAGGAAGTCTGTCAATTCATCACCCAATGCCCTACCTGCAACATGTCTAAATCATCCCATCAATGCCTGGCCGGCCTCCTTCATCCATTACCCATACCTCAACGACCCTGGTCCCACATTGCCATAGACACAGGTTATCACCCTCAAGCCAATGGCCAGGCCGAATGTCTCACTTCCTCCGCACCTGCGTCTTGTCACAAGAAAGAAAATGATTGGAGTCTCTACATTATCTGGGGCGAATAAACCCAGAACTCTATCCACAAACCCTCCACCGGGCTCACGGCCTTTCAATGCAGCCTCTGATTTCAACCACTCATGTTCCCATGGACAGGCGAACCCTCTGACCTACCAGCCATCAATACCTGGCTCCAACGCAGTGAGGAGACATGGAACACATCTCACATCCACCTACAGCGGACCATAAGGAGAGTGAAGGAACAAGCTGACCGTCACCATTGTCCCAATCCTGAATACTTACCTGGGCAATGGGTATGGCTCTCCACCAGGGACCTCCGCCTCCATCTCCCAAGCAAAAAATTCAAGTCCTAGGTATGTGAGTCCCTTTCTCCGTCAAATAACCCCTGTATCTTTACGCTTTGATCTTCCCTCTAATTACTCCTCCCTTAATCATCGATGTGAAGGAGGCCTATAGAGTTCATGAAATTATCGATTCAAGACGTCAAGGCCACATCCTGGGAGGGTTATGGTCCAGAGAAGAGGTCATGTGTGAATGCTCAGGATATTCTAGATCCCAAGCTAAACTCAGACTTCCATCGAGACCACCCAGACAAACCTGCTCCCCAACCCAGAGAGAGGCCTCAAAGTCAAAATTGTCCTTGCTTCTGGAGCCACTCGCAGGGAGGGGGCTCTATCACAAATCACGCCTCTGTGGCTCTCTCCGACGGCCACCGGAGGGAAGCCTCTGAACTCGAACATTTCCCATCGTGCCCTGTACCTAGGACTGATCACCGGCACAGGTGTGCCTCATTACCCTGCCCTTATAAACTACGCTCAGACTCCATGAAGATGCAAAGTCTTGTATTGCTCCGGCCCACATTTCTGAATGTTTATTTCTGTGTTAATTCTCCATATTCTGATCTTGGACTGTTGACATTTCTCTGACCCTTTGCTGCCTGGCCTGTTTGATCGTTTCTGCCTGTATCATCTACTCTGATTGTATGCCGCCTGCCCCGAACCCGGCCTGGTTCTGATAATGTTTATGCCTGTCTGACCTTGATTAAACTTGTTTGCAAATGGATCTGAACGTCTCTGAGCTTTTGTCACACATATATGACAAGTAATTTGATTATGATGTAAACTGAAAGATAAAACAATTTTATCTTTAAACCGCTTGCCTGTGTTACATTCCCACTTAAGGATTTTAATTACATTTGCCTATCTGAGTGAACATAAGCATTCTGTATTCATCCGTCTTTAATAACACCGGCATTCTGCATTTTAAACAATGTAAGTGCATTACTCTCAAGCTGTGGAGACAAAAACAAAATGCTTAAAGAACGCTGACATCAATTATACAAAATCAAGCATTTATTATTTGCAGAGCAGTCCCTCTCTTTCCCTACCACTCCCTCTGTCTCTAAGCCCTCTGTGTTTTTCTAACAACAGGGAACTTTTTAATATATGTATGTGAGCTTAATATGACTAATACACCCCGTAATCACCATCATTTTTGCATATGCTTACATATGTTTTTTGGCTGTGCCTCTGTTCTTGTTGGCAACCCCCTTCCACGTATTCCTTCTTGTAACACAAAGTCCTCCTGTACATGGCTCCACCTGCACGTCTGCTGTCTACTCCGAAATGAGTTTAATGGCGATTGCTCAAGCTGAAACGCCAAGCGGTGGTCTGAACCCTGGTCGCAGACGGCAGTGTCATTCCCTGTCAGGGTGAGAGGAGTGGGGTGTCAGGGTTGAATAAACTGAACTAGAGCAGAGGATTAAAAGAAGTCTTTTGAGGGAGGAAAGCTTGGTTGGAGCTAAATCACTGGAAGCTCATAAAGACACAGTGTTTCTACACATTGCTAAAGAGATGGAGGTCCAGACCTTTGGCCCTGTGATTCAAGGGGCCATGCTGTCTCTTTGAGTATTAAGAGCTGTTAGTGAGAGAGTTGCTGCTAATAAGACCCCCGTTTGGTTTCGCCATAGGGCTTCAACAATGAGGAATGTGCGGTTTTATTGTCGCTTTGTTCAGAGGAAATAATTATGCCTGCTTTTATCACTTCAGTGCACATGTTTTGCAAATTTAGAAAACTGCTGATTTACATGGAGAGTCTCTAAAAGAAAGTGTGGTTGTTTGGAAAGAAACATAAAAATAAAGAGTTGTGAATTTGTGTACTTCTTATAATTACAACTTTATTCATCACATTTCTTATAATTGCAAGTTAAATTCACAAAATTTCAATTTGATCTCATAATCACAAATTTGTTTCTCATAATTGCAGCTTTTTTTCTAACAGCTGACATTTTCTCATAATTGCAACTTAAATTCTCCAAATTGATAATTTTGTAATTACAGCTTTATCTCATAATCATGACTTTATTTCCTGTAATTGCGATTTCATATCTCACAATTGTAGCCCCATATTTCAATTCCTGTTACATTTAAAAAAGATTTACTAAGGCAGAAAAAAAACACATAAAAGTTTGACCAATAACACAAATATTAGTGGATAAAAGGTTGATCTGAGTTAATATATAATATAAAAATAAGGTGTTTGTGGTGGATGCAGCCCTGGATTTGAAATTTATTTGAACACATTAACAATTGAAAAAAACAAAACAAAAACAAAAACAAAAAACCCGAAAGGCTCTGTTCTCCACAAGGGGACGCTCTGTTCTGTGTTAGCTGCTGTCAAAACACCATGGTATGTATGATGTCATGTGTCTGGTGTCTGTAACCTTTTCCCATGCATTGCTGGCACATTAGCATTAACTCAGTACACAGTGACACAGGACATCCTGGACAAAGCTGTATACAACAAGACAGGCTGAAACGATACAGGAATCTTTCACAATCCCTGGGTCCTGCCCCACCTATAACTCTCGCCCTCACCAGACTCACACAGAATCCACGCCTGCCGCCCACAAAAACCTCTGCGGATTTAAAACATCCATCAATCAAGCCTTTGGCTATTCTTAAGTTAATATTTGGCTAATTAGATTATACCACCAGTACAAATTTAGAGCACACGTTTTACCATGTTTATATCTATGCCGTAGATGTTCCTCTCAAAAGGGAGGAAATGCTGGAAACGTCTGTTTGAACTAAACTACAGCTTAAATACTGCGAGAACAGACTCCCAAACTGCAGTCCATAAATGTAAATTACACTGAGGATGACAAAGAGAGCAGGGACTGGATCTTTTCTCAAGGAGCTGGATTCAGAACATTTGTGATAAAAATCTTTGTAAAAAAAAACTACTGTTTGTTCTTATTTTATAACTAGAATATTAGCTTAGAAAGTATTCCCAAAAAGACTTATTAAGAAAGTTTTTGTCTAAAGTTTCATAGTAAAGGAACTTAAGTGGAATCTAAAGAATTAAAAAATCGTGCACATGTGAAAATTAATTCAAGGTCCCTGCTACTTAAAAATGTTAATAGCTGCATCCACCTCATTTTTTAATGCAGAAGTAAGCTGTTTTCTATTAGATTTCCGATTCATTAGCTGCTGTAGGGAAATAATGAGAAGGATAACAAAGTGCAGTAAATGGTAAAACTGTTTGCACTACAAACCAGTGTGTTTATAATTAAGACAATACATTAAAATAATATGGTATGAAACACCAGTTTGCAATATCAAGCAGCAAACAAGCTCTTTTGTATAGCTGAAAATAGATGGAAGATGACACCAGAAGCCAGACACATTAAATTTACAAATGGCCATGCCTCCTCCTACGGGGGAAAAATAGGTGAATAAATGTTACATTTACTTACTAAGTACTGAACTTCTACTGAAGTCAACTTCATAAGTTAGCTAATCAAAAAATTGGAATATTACTCTCAAAGTAATAGTCCTCCCAAAAAGTAAACGTTTGTCATTATTTACTTACCCAAACCTATTTACAAGACATTTTAAAAAATACTGGTAACCAAACCAACATTCTTCAAATATCTTCTTTTTTGTTTCACAAAAAAAAAAAAGGTGAGTAAATAATTATGTCTTTCAGTTTTGGTGTAAAATATTAATTTTGCAAGAATTGCTAATTATTTTCAATATTTTTTCAAAAGTAAATTCAAAAATGTATTAGAATTTATTTTAAAGAAATAGTCCCCCCCCCCCCCAAAAAAAATACTGTCATTGTTCCCTCATGTCATTCCATTCTGAGGATATTGTTAAAAAGTCCATATGTGACATTAACCTTAATTTTATGAGGCTACAAGAATACTGTTTGCATGCAGAGAAAACAAAAATAGCGACTTCATTCAACAATTTCTAAATAAGTCATCGACGTGCATTCATTTTTGTCTAAACTATTCCTTTAAAAAGTTAACCCTTATTAATCCTTTTTTTTTTCTTTGTAAAAATCGTGACTCTTGTCATTCTGTCTTTCTCCCCTCCCCATTTCATACATCCTTTGTTTTCCCCCCTTCTCTACAGGAAGTTATGTGTCATTGTGAAGCCAGCTAATGAAATAAGATCATGGATAGCAACTCAGCTCTCTGTCAGCCGCGTCTGTGGTCAGTATGGATAGTCCAATTAAAGTCAGTCATTAAATGCTTAGCATGAACAGAGCGTCTCCTGCAGTCACGCAGGTGCTCAGAGTCGGCGGGTCTCAGCTTTGTACGGGGGCCTCAGCGCAGCTCTCTGTTTACATTCTTCCCCTGTCTGCGGCAGTAAAGCACCTCAGCCTGAAGTATGTTAGCTTAGCTTATCTAAATTAGCCACACTTTGAGAAAACCCACAGTGACCGCTCGCCTCTTTTGCCCTTTAGTGTGAGAAGGAGGGGTGGACATTCTTACTCATTTACAGCCCCCGTTTATAGATCTCTTCCTTTCTTGTCCGAGCAATTTGCGCTACAATAATTGTTTTACTACACACAAAATGACTCTCTACCCAGCATGCTGCCTTGAATTCGCCCTTCTGGAGTATTATAGATTGTTTAGGTTGTAAGATAAACAGGTTTGAGGACCTGAGGCTGTGGAATGCGTTCAGTGGGTCAAGCTAGCATGATTTATAGGCGCCTATGATGAATTGCCTCCCTTTTCAGGGGTTAAGAATGATCAGATTTACCTAACGGAGAGAAGTGAACTAATCTGTGGATTCAGCTGTGACCCTTGTACCCTCACACCTCAGGTTGGTGGGCGAATGAGGTGAGTTTGTTTAATCCGACCCTCCTCAGTGTGAATGTTATCAGTCAGACCATCTACTCAGGCCAGACAGCAGGGCAAAGAGCAGATGAATGAACTCGGACCATTCGCAGATTAGAAAGATGCATGTTATATCACTGAGAATTTTCTCCTATATTTCTCACCAGCGCGACAGCTTTATTTATATTGCCGCTTCTGTGCAAGATGAATCGTCTCGTGACAATGAGTTTCATTTGACCGGGGCAGATGTAGTCATTGACTGGCATACTTCACTTCCAAATGATGTCTGGTAATGGCGATGCAGGTCATCAGACCTTATCATTAAATTAAAGATCATGCAAATCTAATCATTGTGCTATTTGTACAGTCTGGAAGCTCCAGAAGCGTATGACTCGAGAGAAAAAGGACATTTTTGGATAAGAAGCCCTTTTTGAGAGATCTGTAGTGGCTTCACACAGAGATTATGAAATAACAGCCTGGCTCCAGCCGTCACATCCAGAACATGAGATTCGGGTCAGATGTGAGCCAATGCCACTGCTTAGTCATGCACACAAATATGGTCAGCAGGACTTTCAGATCATTTTGCCCATGGAAACAGAAAAACTTGTATTGCAATCAAATTAAATTTGCTTTCATCTATGATAGGCTATATCATTAAAACATGTTTTAATTATTTTATTTTTTTGTTTTTTTTGGTCATGTTATGTAGTAGCTTTTGAACTCTTTTAACTTGCCTAAATTAATATGCTTGTATTTATAAAAGCATACCAGACCAGACACTATAACTACTCCAACATGTATTAAATATACATGCATATCAGTTATTTGCCGATCGGGGTTCAATTATTTTTAATTTATTGATATCAGTTGATATTAGGTATTTCATTTGTAAACTTTAAAAAACATTATAATTTAATAATTAATATAATAATTTACCAAATCTTAAAATGATTACCCAGTTTGCAGACTATATGCACTGTGTGCAAAATTCACGTGTAGCATTTCAAATAATTGATTATAGTTTTGTTGTTTTGATTGTACTTCATCAAGAATTAAAAAGTACATAAAATATAGGCATTTATCAGCCTTAATTTGAAAATACAATATTAATATTGGTACATTCAGAATAATAAAATTAACGGGATGCTAAACCAGATGAAAATAAAGAATTTGAAATGATCAATTTCTTTACATTGCTAATAGCAAAAGCAATGTTCCATGTTTTGCTTTGATTACACAAATGAAAATGTGAACATTTGTGGAATATTTCTTCATAATTTGCCAATTTATGAAACTGGCATAAGTGGTGAAATTGTTTAAAATGTACCTCTTTTTTATTTTGTGATATTGTGCAAATCTTTATATGTTTAGTATGGTATCCAACATATTAGGATATGGTAGAAAAATTAACATTTATAGTAGTATTTTCATACCACACAGTAGATCTCCTCATAAAAACCTCTGACTTATTTTCACAGAGAGGCAAACGGAGAAGTTATTGGTGCCACATTGCTGTCATGCTACATAAATACCTGAACTGATTAGGTCACAGTGTGAAACCAACAAGTAACAAGCAGATCTCAGGATTAAACTCTGGAGAATATCAACATTTAATTGCCTTGTGGTGAGATTTGGCTGGAGTGCCGCGATGGCCTGTTAATTAGAGGACAGCCTGCTAAATGAAGCATACCTGTGACATGTTGTTTCTGCTCACTGCTCTCTCACACTCTAATTACGAAAGAAAGAGAGAGCCGGCTCTTTGTTTTGCACCTTGTTTCATGTGTCAGACTGGAGAATGGTCTCTCTTTGCCGGCTGTCACGGTAACAACTTACACGCACACACACAGTTTGACTTAAAATGTGTTAAAGTCCCTATTACTATCCAATTAACCAAATTAACTTCTCCATATTATCCTATGTGTGCCTCCTGTCACTATACACACGTTCAACATGATTCAGCTGTCGGTAAAAACAGAAACAAATGTCTGAATCGTGGTGTTTGAAGTCTTTAGGACTCGATTTCCATTGCCGCATCTCCGCCGAGCTGTAGGTAAATTAAATGTTATTCTCCTGAGCAGACGAGTAATGGATGTTTAACAAGCATGTCACTCAATGGATGGCTTTATAACCCCTGCCTGCTCGTGATATATCAGTTATACCCACCAACTTGGCTGAGCGCCACACTTCAAATAAATGTCAGATAAATTCTCCATTTTTACAGGGACCAAAACAACAGGAGCCCCCGACGCTTGCTGCATGCTGGAAATAAGTGCAAAAAGTTTTCAATATTCAGCCTGGATCTCCAATACTTGCAGCTTGAAGATTTGTTCAGGCTCGATGTGTAAAACAGCTTGAGCTGGCCAAGATCAATTCAATCATTTTTAACAGAGGGGCGATATTGATCGCCGAGAGTGTCTTTACTCAAGGCCCAATCTCATTGTTGCAGACTAAGACGCGTATTATTGTAATCATTGAGATGTTTCATCTGCCAATCTGCTGCTGGAGTAGTTCAGATGAGCCTGGTTGAATGGAGACTGTTTGTCCCTGACACTGAAGCTCAAAGCGAAGATGAGAAAATTCTATGAACTCAAATGTATTTTCCATGCATTATTTCATTTTTCTGCTCCCCCTCTTAAGCACACACATCCTCGCCAAGGTGCGCTTTGAATTGTGACGAATGAATCAGCGAAAGCGCCGGATATGTGAATAAAAAATGCGGCCGTGAATCGGATTCGTCTGTAAAGGCTCATTAAAGCAATCCACATCTATCAGGGACCTCCAGGGAGGCAGAGGGAGAAACTGTCCATCACTCAAAGCCTGACACGCTCAGCTCGACTCCAACGTCCCCTTAACAAATAATTGTCTCTCCTCTCGGGGGAGGCCGTGACATCACGACGGGCTCCAGCCAGTCTCTTATCCGTCTTGCCCAATAAACAGCTTGCAGCCATTATAAAATCCTACAACCCTGGGTAAATACCACGGTCATTATGGTGGTGCTAAATGGCAGGCGCTGCTCTCGCTGGGATGGGGGGTAAATGCCACTGGGGTCATCTCTGTGCCAAGCGGGCAAATAGTACTGGGTCATATCTGAATGATCAGCCACATGGTAAAGGGCAAGGGGTTTCTTTCATACTGACTGGCGGTGAGACATCTGAACTGTGAAATTGCTTCATAAGATGTCTCAGTCTTCTTCATGAAGCACAAATGCATGCTTTTAGTTATCTGACTGCTTGCTCGACTTCTACAATCAATTATACCTTGGTGGTCCACATGAGGCATTCATTGTTATTCAGGATGATAGATATTTGTCTTTGCATGTTTGCTGTGTGCCCTGCTCGCCATTGGGGCTTTTAACAAAATCAACGATAACACAGAGAAGAGATAACCTTTGCTGTTAATAATAACAACTCTGGTACAATAAAACACAATTGACTTCGCCATGACCTCTCTTCACCCTTTTTCTGACATTTTTTGCACCATGCACATTTGTAATTGCTTTGTTAATATTTGGCATATTTATGAAATTGCAAGTTGGAATTGTAAGCCTTTTGTCAGCTTGTTGGGCCAAACAATCTACATAATTTGCTGTAATTTATTCATTGGATCACATTTTGCAATGGGAAAGAACAGCATATTCATAAAGAGTAAATGGGGTAGATTGAGTGCGGTCATAAATTGTGCATCGCCAGAGCCCATCGAATGTGATTCTTATTCACACTTTGTGAATATTTCTAGTGATTTCCTCTTCCAGTGATGCTTCAGCAGAGCTCCTGACCCTGTCTGTTTGTCCTTATCGTGCTCATTCTGAAAGAATAAGAAATAAGTAAATAATAAAACTAACCAGCAATTTAATTTAAATATATTAATGTAAATATATTAAAACGTCATTTTTATTAGTAATATACATTTCAAATTTTTCTCAATATTTAGATTTTTTCAATGTCAGATTCCAGAGTTTCATGTAGTTGTATCTCAGCGCTATCTGTAATATTGTCCTATCCTAACAACCCCCAAATCAAAGGGGAGTTCATTTATTCAGCTTTATACATTTTTTAAACAACTCAATCTACATAATGTACTCTTATGACTGGTTTTGTGGTCCAGAGTCACATTTATGAACTTTGGAAATAATATTCTTCACTCATTCTTCAATAAAGGTACAAAAGCTTTCTCTTGGGGCGGTACCTTTTCAAAAGGTACACTTAATATGTACCTTTAAGGTACCAAATGGACTTTTTAGGTACAAGCATGTAGCTTTTGAAAAAATACTGCCCCAGCGACAGCTTTTGTACCTTTTTAAGAGTTGATATTATTTAAATGAATGTATTTAAACTTTAATTTGGAGCTGTTGAATATTAAGCAATGTTTTAAAATAAATTCTGTTGGTTTAAATGTAATTGATTAATGATTTAATTTACAGTTCTTTGATCCTCCATAAAACAGAATCACACTCTGTTTTATGGATCGGTTTAGTTTAATTAGATCTAGATTACCTTCTCGCTCACTTTTTAGGTCTAATATTGGAGTCGAATGTTGCATTTGGCTCAGAAACCCGAGCTATTCAAAGAACCGCTCCTGCATCTCCGATAACATCTGTTTGTTTAATGCATGCTTATTTTCCTTTAATCGTACCCAGCTTTCATTCGCTTGAGATTTCTTTGAATTCAGCTCCTGTAATCATTTTTTGGTGCAATGCAATTGACCATTTTTATTCTTCCACTCGTGTTCGCATGCAGCCAGTAAAACGTGTTGCTTGCTCTTCTGGGCTGTTATTGGATTTGTGAAAGATGGTGGCCCATGACCAGACTGGCGGTGTGTAGCATTGTAATGAGGCGCTCTTCCTCTCACATATCATTACGGACAGGTCTCGGGAGACCATAAATCTCATCTCCTGCACTAATCACAGTAACCCTCTCTCTTCCTCTACCTTTCAGCCGCCACATTCAACATGCTCCACTTCCATATCCGAGCCGTTTTCCCGACCGCAGTTGTTCCCACAGAAGAAAGGCATTGTGAAGTGAGAGGGGCCCTTGATGTGATCCAGTGTCGGCCCCCTGGTCTCATTAGAATGTCCATATAATCCCACAGAGCACATTTCTGCCGTTACCGCTTGAAGAAAAGCACTGCACTTAAAAAAACACCTTCTTTCCAGCTCTGTGGGAAGGTCTCTTGGGAGCACAGATGGAGAATGACCATTTCACCGCTACTAAAACTCCACTGCTGCAGGGCTGCTGCTCGTAAAATGCTTTACAGTATGAAAGTGAGCTCAAGGTGTGTTTGTGGAAGTATATGTGTGTTTGCTTTAGATCATATATGCAATACGTAAGAAGTGGGAGTATTTGGTGCACACGTGCTATAGTAGTGGGGAGGCTTTGTTTGCTTTGGGTGAGTTAAACTGTCACCTGTGCAACCTGAGGTGATTTTTCTCCCCGCTGAGCTGAGCGCGTTTGATGCATTAGGTCAGTGCTTACTTACCATCGTCTTCCCGTCTAAGAACTGTTTTTTCCTGTCTTTGACTAATGTGCAGTATATATGATATGCTCAACAAGGCTGCATTCATTTGCTCCAAAATATAGTTAAAACAGTAACACTGTGAAATACTATGATCAAATACTAATACTGTTATTTATATGATAAATATATTTTAAAATGATGTTTATTCTTGTGATTGCAAAGATGAATTTTTATCCGCCACTAGTCCAGTCACGTCTATTCAGTAATTATTTTAATACCCTGATTTTGGTAATCATGAAACATTTTTTATTATTAATGTTGAAAACATAATATTCAGTGCTTAACTTTATGTGGAAACAATGCATTTTATTTAGGATTTTATGATTAGTAGAAAGATCATAAAATCATTTATTTAAATTATAAATGTTAAAATAAATATTTTTTATTTTATATTATTTTATAATTATGCTTTTACTGCCACTTTGGTCAATTGATTGCATCCATGATGAATAAAAAATATATGTTTGTTTCAGAAAAGTAGTAAATATCAAAAATGTTTACAAAGAAAAGGTAAACAATAAACTGAAATGTTGTTACTCCAATAATCTTTTATTTGCATCTTATATATGAATTATTTGCATTTATCATTTTAACTTAATGTTACTTCATTTTCTATTTATTAGTTTATTTCATTTTTTGTTTGTTTTCTATTTATTTAATTTTTTTATTGTATTATTCATATATTTGTATAAGTTATTTTTTAAAACTTTGTTATATGATAATAATTATAGATAAATGATCATTTATTTATTTTTTTAATTTTTCTTTATTTCACTTTCACATTTCCTGCATTATAATTATTGCAGTTTAGTTTATGGAAAATATTTAGTTTGGTCTTACTTATGCAGTACATTATTATTATAATTATTTTATTTCTATTGTATTATCACTTGATAATTGATTATATTTTATACTTTTTATTAACTAATTTATTTTTGTGTTTTTTTTTCAACAACTGATGATTTGTTCCATTCCACTTTCACATTTGTTTTTATAAAAGTGCTGCAGATTAATTGTTGCATTTCGGTTAAATACAAAATGTATTTAGTTGTCTCTTATTTATGCAGTGGTTTATGCAGACAATAACCCTGCTCTGTACTTATCGTGAGAGAGTCAAACTCTGTAAAACAACCCTTGCACGGAATGCAAGCGACCTGACAATGTCCAGGCTCCCGAGGCCACCCTCGAACACAGGCCTGGACGATTAATTCACCTCCCCATGTTTACTGCGCTGTGGATTACTGCTACATTTCTGGGATTAGGGAGAAATGCTGCATAGATCATATAGCAAGGATTAGTCATAATTCACAGATTTAACAGCCAATTAATCTTTGATACAAACCAATATGGGACCAAGCCAGCCGACTGGATTTGGCTGGATAAAATGGGACCCGGTAGGTGCTAACCGAACAGAGAGAGAGTGAAGCCGAGAGTGTGAGGCGTTCCAGCGCTAATGGATCCTGACAGGGTGAGTGAAGAGTCAGCTCATTATTATGCCACGCATCAGGAGTCTGGCACTGACCCCTGACTCCATAAAGACCCTTCGGAACATGAGCCCCACCGTTCACTCGCTCACTGCCAGCATTACGGCCGAAACTGCACTGGAACAAAGAGAGAGAAATGTACCCTGTGATATAGAGTAAACGTGAAGTTTAGACCAACTCTCGACAGACACGTCCCACTCCGAGATCTGCGAGTGAGTCCGAGCTGTGCTTAGAAGAGCAGTTCAAACTAATGAATCATAGGCCTGACAGATGTCGTAAATCTTAATAAGGAAGCTATTAAACGCATCAAGCAACCAATAAATCATTTCTCCGTGTCAGCAGTGTTTAGCTCGTAGATTAGTAATGAGATGAGAGAAGTCAGAAAGAAATGACAGCAGCTTTCATGGCATGACACGGGCTGGTTCTGTGCCTCTGGTAATTTGCGGCTCTGTCGTGTTTGATGCTCGCTGGACGAGCTGTGGTCACCTTGTGCAGCTTTTGTACCGCATTGGATAAAAAGGTCACAGGCGTTCACCCGTGACATGACTACACAGAGACACCAGCTGCTTACTGTTCTGCACGCCATAATATCTTCGCTCAAATTTTACGGGGTGCCTTGGTGCAGAGTGCAGATAGGGATGGGGAGTTGTTCTAACACAGAGGAACGGCTTAAAAAGGCACACTTTGATTCTGAAGCTTGTCGTGGTGTGTGAGGAAGAGGAATATTTTTCAAATATGGAGTCTGATATGTTATCCTCCTTCTGTATATTTGTATATATATATATATTACATGTAGTTTTGATTATTTACCATTAGCTTATTAGCATGCATATTACTAGTATATTATTTGTTTATTAATCTTTATTAGGCACATTTTAATGCCTTATTCTGCATGAACTTCTACATCTCTTAATCCTGGTCCATACAATCTCAGAAATAAAGGTACAAAAGCGGTACCTTGTTTGTACCTAAAGGGTCTATTTTGGTATCTTAAAGATACATATTAGAAATTAAAGTGTTCATATTTGAACCTAATAGGTACAAAAGTGTACCCTTTGAAAAGGTATTGCCAGAGTGACAACTTTTGTACCTTTATTTCTGAGAGTGTAAGCTGCCTAAACTTCTACAAATATTTGAATATCTGGAATGTGAGGGTGCAAAAAATCTAAATATTATGGAAAAATGCCTTTAAAGTTACTGCAATGCATATTACTAAATGAAAAATAAGTTAGTAAATAAATATATTTAAAAAAATAAATATATTTAATGTAATACATTTACAAAATATCTTCATGGAACATGATATTTACCTAATATCCTCATTATGACCCATACAATGTATTTTTGGCTGTTGTTACAAATATACCCCAGTGACTTAAGACTGGTTTTGTGGTCCAGGGTCACGTTTGTGTTCCATAATCTAAAGTGTTACTAATATTAATTGGAAAAACTAAAAACTTGAAATGACAAAATCAGTACTGAATAAAAAATACAACTAAATAGAAAACAAAAACGGAAAAAAAATTACAAAAGGGCATCATTGAACTAAATGAAATGTAAAAATATATAAATGAATGCTATGCAAAATATTGAAGCTGCAGGTCATTTTTTGTTTGTCTGAAATCATGTCGCCTAAAAGTGTTTTATTCACAAACATGCCAAAAGTTATAGTGAAAATATTTTAAATAATACAAAAAAGTAACACTGAGAAGCAATGATGTCTGATTTGTGAATGAATCATTCTTTTCAGTATCCAATTATCCAGTTGATCCAGTTCAGAAAACCGGTTCAAATGATTAATTCATGAATCACACTGAACTGGTTCTCATGTTCAACTCGATCTCATTGCAGCTCACAAGACAGGAAAATGTTCAATAAATAACTTACCAGACAAATCTATTGTATAATTTCAGATGACTTTGAATAATGCATAAGAGGTGCATACATGTTAATACACATTTTATAATACTTTTATGGCACTTTTGCATCCTTTTTTAAGCTTGAAACCTCCATGGAAAAGATTACCCAGACAATTGACCAGTGAGTACATGATGAGTTAATAACATTAATTTTTGGGTGAACTATTTATTTAGTATGAATGATTTCTAAACCTTGCCAAGCTGTTATTTTTTCCCCTAAATACAGTATCTTCATCCAGCATATGGGTAATGTCTCTCTGAATCTCTCTCATCTTACAGCTAAAGAACAAAAAGCCAAGTTACTATGACTTGAGTGACATCTTCTCTCAGTTTAGATTCACCTATGCTTCTATTCACTAAACAATGCAAGCAGGACTCTGCTGTTATTACCTTTTATCTTCACAAAATTCTTCAGTAGTGACCCTTTCCCATTCTATGTGTCAGTCATCATCAGCGGCACATGCAAAGAATGACTTGAGTAGTCTTTTCAGTCTGAGTAAAAGGCCACCTCTGGCTCTCTGACTTTATTGAAATACATCTGCCTGTTTCATTCACGCTCTGCGGATCCCACCGGAGGGTCAGGTATCTCTCGGAAATGAAGCCAGACATTCCCTCTTTTTTTTTCTTTCAGTGTATTCCCACTTCTACAAGCACAGGGCCTGTATTTGTGCAGATCTCTGACTGCGTTAGGGAAATCCCAGCTGGTTTGATTTGATAAGGAGCTTGTTGTCTCTCTTACATATACAAGGCCTCAGAACAGCGCTACATCTGCTAATACTTCCACATCTCCATAGACTGGATTTTCATTTGTCCCTGAAGACATGTCGTCAACAAGTGGCTCTTTTCAGCAGAAACACTTTGCCATCAAAGAGTGCTGAGTGAATGTGTCGAGTGCTTTTACATGGGACTGGATTCATACACAGCCATATTAATGGGAATTTAAAATATCAATATAAAAATATCTGGGTATATAAGGGTAAATAAAAGGTCTGATGAAAATCATTTTAGACATTTTTGTATGCCTGCTAAATATATCATACTGGTTATTGGTCAGGATTCTAGTTATTTAAAAAAACAACATTATTTTTTATTTATATTTTTCATGCAATGTTTTTATTTTTAGATTTTATTTTTTACATGATCTATTCAAATGTATTCTTTGGCAAATTTCTAAATAAATATTCATTTTTCTTTTCTTCACACTAAACTAATTTAATAAATTGAATATTTAATGTATACTTTGTAATTAATATACACAAGTAAATAATGTCCAAAGATGGGAATAATCACTTTTTTATATGTTTTGAGAATTTCTAATTATTATCAATGTTGAAAACCATTATTCACTACAATTCAAATGTTTGTGTGTGTGTGTGTGTGAGAAAATTATATTTTTTATTCAGCAAGGATGCATTAAATTGAATAAATATGACAATAAATATGATTTTAACACACACAAAATATTATAATTATGATAACGCTTATTCTCAAATATCCATTGGATTTTGTGTTCATCAATGAATCCTGAAAAATGTATCACAGTTTAGGTATACAAAAATCTTAAGTCAGAAAAACTCTTTATTAATTTATATTATGTTAGTTTTTACTTCAATTTATAAAAAACATTTATTATAAACTTCATAAAATGATGACATTTTTATTTTAATATTAATAATTACGAATATAATTTAATTATATTAATTATTGATTTATTGTGTGGCCAGAATTTTAATGTTGTGTGTAACTAAAATTTTACTTTTTTTAAGTCATTTTCTTGTTTAGGTTTATTTTTCCCTGGCTTGTTTGGGTTTGCCCAGAGTTACATCAAGTTTTTCTTTTATATTTTCCTGCCCAGTCTACTCTACATCAGAAAATCCCTGAGGACTTATGTAGTATATGTTGAAAGAAATTCCTCTAATACCTCCTGACATGCACTTCTTTATCTGTTAAACTGTCATATGAAAATTTGTTCGGGGGGAAAGAGATTACACGAAAGAAGTCAGCTGAAACTGATAAGTGAGCTGATTGCAGCTGAATGAATGAATCTGAGTCTTGTCCTGATCTGGCTCTATCCGGCGAGCGGCCCGCAGCAGCGAGAACTTCCTCTTCTCCTCCTAGGCCTGTCACGCCTGTGATCAGAGACATGCGCTCAGGCTCCACAGTAATGTAAAACTACGGTGAGAACTTCCCAGATCAGAATAGCTGGCATTCCAATGTCAGCAGCGCTGGTTTCATAGCTTGAGCATGAACAGGGAAGGTTCTGTAGGTCATGAGGATCTGGTACCTTGCAGCAGGGACATGCCAGTCAGTGGAAAACATGTGCTGAGCATCGTCCATCCAGTTGAAGGGTATTAGAAGCATGATGTGTGTGAATCACAGGTCATGTAGAGATAAGAGAGGTCAGACGGTTCACTGCATTTGAACATTACTCAAATAAATCAAGTCTTTAAACAAGCTTAACGTTCGGACGCACCTCACCATAGTCGAGACACAGTCTCACCCCAGACAGAGCAGAATTATTTCCATGAATCTGAAAATAACCTCTCATTATTAGTTAAGGTCTTAATCATCTCATTACGTAGTGACTGTGTAGCAAAAAAATTGATTTTTTTTTTCCTTCTCGTATTGGAATAATTAGAGTCGGTTCATGTTTTATTTTATATGACCATCTAATAAACTGTTTTAATAAACTTTTAATAGTTAATAGTTAATTATACATTAATTATTGAACATTTGCCATTTTACTTTAGTTAACTATTATAGCAAAACATATATATTTTCTCTATTCTATATTTTTTTTTATTTTATGTTCTATTATGAGTGTTATTATTAATAAAAGTATGAGATCTGCATTATTATTTTCAATTTAAATCTTTAAATTTTAAGACATATAAGCATGCTTTACAAACACATTTCACAAAAAAAGGCTTCAAGTTAATAAGACAATAGCATATATATATATATATATATATATATATATATATATATATATAAATACTTAAAAATAATACATTAATTAATTTTCTTTGAGATCAATTAGTTAAAAGCAATTTTGAGAAAGGACAGTATGTAGAAAAAAAATAGGTTACATAGCTATATATACGTTTTTCTTTCTTTTCGTCATAATTTAAGGAATTGAAATGCATATATTTTCAAGAGTGAGACACAAGTGTTCAAAAACCTTGACTGCAGTCTATGTGTTGCTGTTCTGCATGGAAGAAATTGATCAGACAGTCCAGCTGGAGTCAGTTACATTGGTTTCAACTGCTCAAGACCAGGCTCTAAAAAACAGAAATAAACAGTGTGACTATGGGAAATATAAACATTTATTCTTCCAGGATTTTGTTTAGCAGATTGTAGGACGAGAAGAGAGGCACTGAAACATATGACAGGAATATAGGAAAGGATGAGAGGAGGAAAGAGTTATTTTAGCAAAGGAAAAACTTGGAAATTGTAATTTGTTATAGATTTCATTACATTGCATTGTTAAATAGATCTACATACAATCAATTAAAAGAACATAAAAATAAACATGGGTGTAAAATGTTATTGTTCTCATCCATCATGTTGGAAAACATGAAAAAAAAATGCTTCATGGTTCATAAATCACCTCAAATAAGATGATCAGTGTGTATAAAATCTAGTAAGGGACTTTGGATTCAACAATATTTCAGTTTATTCCACACTACTGGAATGAGGCTTTAGGGAAGAAAGTGAACACTTTCAGCTTGATGAAAACATATTTTATTGCACAAAAAAACCAAAACCAAAGAACCATGTAGCCTAATAATGCAATCGTTTAAAATAAGTATAAATGCTTGAGTGCAGATCTTATGTAGGAAAATGAGCAGGAGGATGCAGTGATGAGATTGTAGCTGGATGTTGACTCTCTCTGACCCTAATTAATCGGCTCCTTTGTCTGAGATGAAGCAAATAATAGTGTATTAGTCTGCTAGGATTGATGGGTCTGACCTGTAGATGTGATATATTACACAGTACATTGCATGAGATCTCTTACACGAGAAATAACACAAAAAAATTCAAAATGATAACCCTGTGCAGTTTATTCTAGATAACCATACACACGAAGAGGACAGAGAAAGCTGGGGGCTGGTCTGAAGTAACACAATAGACCATCTTGCAGCCTTGACATGCTGAGCACATGCCCACGTGTTCTCTTGGGCGGTTTTCAGTCGCTCCGCTATGGGGCGTATTAGGGCTTTAAGGTCTACAGAGGGAGCGGGTAATGTCAACCGTTCGGCTGAACCATGCATTTAACTTGAGATGAGAGCGAGTGGGAACTGTTGTGGTTTTGAGAATATGTGCGTCAATATATCAAAAAGCAAAACTCACAAACCACCCACATAAACAAACACACTTTTTGAGCATTACATTGCGATGAATTTGTGATCAGATGCTTGTGTTCATTCTCGTGTGGTAATTTTGGAAAAAAAATATTTATTTTTATGCATTGTATATCTAACCGATAATGACAAACAAACGAAAATGTTATGTTTTCGCTAAATTTACATGGCCTGTTACACGTGTAACGTTACACAATCTGTAGGCGTTCGTGGAATTTTACATTGTGGACATTTATCTACATTACTCCCAGATATATTTAAGAAGCGTTTTCTGAACAGTAGGCTAAAAAGAGATTAGATTTTACTCGTGTAAGAACATGCTGCCCTAATTAAGCGAGATGAGGTTAAAAAGTTTTCAGTTTTATGGGTTAGTGTCACCGCCAGTTTAAACACTGTTGAAATTACCCATTTTGTTCCGAGGACTGGCCCATCATGCAAGGACAGCTTCCCAATGGTTTGTAATTTATTACTTTAACTATTACTACCCTGGAAATATGTAGAGTATTACTGATTCTATAAACAGGACATTAACAGAGGCCTGAGAGAAGCACGAAAGAACAGAAAATAACCACTGTATAGCCTACAGACAAACTCAGAAAATATTAGTCTATAAGAAAATCCTAAATTCAGTTGTCGTGGAGAATTATATTAATGTAGAAAGAAACTTACTCTGTTCAGAATAGACATTTCCTTTTAAACTCAGCCTACTTCTAGCCTAGTATTTATAAGTGCAGCGCTGCTTTGTTTACTGCGGTAACCAAGAAAAACACGGTATTACGGCGGTAAGCGCCGCCTACTGGCAGAAAATGAATTTGCATTTTTAACATACCCTTCACAAAACTCATGCATCTGTTTGAATAGAGCAAATAGTCATCTTGTTCATGTGGCTTACTCTTTCAATCTGGTCTTCTGCTTGAGGGGGAAAAAATGGAAAACGGTATCAGAATCGGGACATTTGCTTGTAACATATAATCGCATACAAAATAAAGGGGTGTGTGTGTGTGTGTGTGTGTGTTCTGTCAATATTTATTATGTATAACTTATATAAATACACACACATACAATATATATTTTGAAAATATTTATATGTGGCCTATTTTATTGACATGTCTATATTTATATAAATAAATTTATTTAATACAAGAAAAAAAATCTGAAATACATTCATGTGTGTGTATACATACAGCCCAGTCTGACGTTTTTTTTTTTCGTGGCACAGACACGATTCTTACTCGACTTTCGTGAATCCAGCACGACAGCACACACTATATATATATATATATATATATATAAATATAATTATTCTTCTATATTCTTTTTTTTTTTTTTAAACAGTGTATTGTGCTAGGCACCTGAGACTTTTGTTGCTCTTTTGTTGGTTTTGATTACTTCTATTGTCTTTATTTGTAAGCCGCCTTGGATCTGCTAAATGACTGAAATGTAAATGTAATATATACAAGATGTGTGTGTATAGTTGAGATCAGTCTCTCAATTATACATTTTAGACAGCATTAAAAACAAAAAAAACGGTCTTTTATTTCTTAGGCTATATATATTATTTTATAAAGAGATTGTAATGTAAATGTATGCAGTAAAATAAATCTAATATTTTCCCCAAATATATTGTCTGGAAAAAAGAAAGAAAGAAAGATAGAAAGAAAAGAAAAGAAAAGAAAAGAAAAGAAAAGAAAAGAAAAGAAAAGAAAGGAATGGGGGGGGCAACTCTTTCAAGTAATATTACTGTGTGAATATCACGCCGTAAAAAAGCAGTTCTACCACCTTTGGAGGCGGGATGTAGTTTTTGTAACCGAGACGCCCATCATTCAAAATGCAAACCAATGAGAAAGAGAGCGATCGCTGGACTGTACCGTCTCTCTCTCTCTTTCTGAGACAGCATGGCTCATGCACCCTGACCAACTCAGCTGCCTGGAAGGTTACTGTTGTGGACTATATCTTTACATTCAATCTTGAATACGCAGATTCATTTGTGCGTTTCGTCCAGAAAGATAGCTTGGCTTCCAAACCCTAATCTGAAGACAGCGCTTCAGGACAGCGTCTACATAAATTCAGTTTATAAACGTCAAGATCTGACCGCACAAACAGAGCGCAGGTCTTCATTCACATGTTGGAGAATGAGGTGCCAGTGGAAATACGCTGTTGTTTTCATTCACTCAAACTAACTACAGTGACCAACCGCGCTGAAGATCTGAAGGGGTTTGGAATGAGAAGCGAACATTCAAAGGACCTGAAATTTGTCTAATTGTTTTCTTTCCTCGTGGAAAACTAAGTCGATAAATCGCCAGAAAGGATGTGCTTGAGATGAACGCCTTATCAGACTGGACTATTGACAGACATCGAGCGCATTAACCGGCTTCTTAGTGTTTCTTCTAGTAATACTTTACATGTAACTGTGACTCTGTCATTCCTTTCACTGCGGTTTTATAGATCTGTTTTCATCTTTTTTACAATTAAAGAAACACAATTTGTAGAGAACAAATTCCACGCGTGGGATATTGAAGGAGAAGCTGACGGCTCGCGCAGTTCTTCATCACCGGAACGCTGCATCGAAGGGAGCTGCGATTGAAACTTTCAGAAATGCCGCAGGTGGAGATGTTTTATTTTGTGTTGATCAGCCTGTGGATGTCTGTGTTGGGCCTGGAACCGGCGTCTAAGGTTGTGGCGGATCGCTACGCTGTCTACTGGAACCGAACAAACCCAAGGTGTGTTAGTTTTTACTTGCGCAGTTGATATAGCCTACTAAAACGCAGTTTTACTTCTGTCATTTAACAGCGCCACAGTCAGCAGAATATAGGGCGAAATATAATGCGGCTGCGAGCTGAACAGGTTCGTCAAGCCGCCAGGATCGTTTGAATAAGTTTCACTGGTGATACAACAGTCATAACAAACACACTGTAAGGGCGAAACTTCTATAGACAGTCGACAGCGTTATTTTACAGTAAACTCTATGGCAAACTGTATGAAGGTACTAGCATGATATGAAACGACGCTCGGAATTGCAAAAATAAATAGAGCGCAAATTGTTATAAAGTGTAAAGTGACTGTAGGGGATAATAGGGGTTACTAAAACC
>JAUCMS010000048.1:4498105-4511211 GCA_032357445.1 Enteromius radiatus
AAAACCACACTAACAAGGTTAATGTTTAAATAGCTGTGTATATATATATATATATATATATATATATATATATATACTTTTTAATGGCAAATTTTTAAACCTTATTCCGGTAACTTTAGCCAGCTTATGCATGTGATTTTTTTTCTGCTTTTGGGAGATTGACAGGCAAGCTCTCTGCTCTTTTAAAGTAAAAAGTCATTACCCCGTGCCACTAGCTTGTCCTAGACATTGCCCTCTAGAAACATCATTAGAAATAAATATCATGGCTCATTGGTCAGTTGTTCTTTAAAATCCAATTTACCTCTTTCAATGTGATTTTGCTTGTTATCATAATTCTAAAAGGGCACAATTTTATCATTTCATATTTCTTTTGAAGCATTTATAAAATGTGTGGCTGAAAATGGGCTAGTAATGGATTTCAACAAAGGCTTTCTAATAAGGTAATATAACCTTCCTGCGCAGTGAAGAGTGTTAATGAAAAATAGCATCAGGAGTCGAAAAAAGTACTTTTCTGGCTGAATGTGAAATACTTGAATAAGTTGATTTGATGGCTGTTAATAGTTTGGGTGTGTTAAATGTCAATGAGCCTTTTGAATAAGCTAGTATTCATAACCTAATATGTTATTATTCATGTGATAAATAATTTGCTTAACAGCTTTTTAACAACTAACATATAAGGAACATATTTAAATTGAAATTACAAACATGCCATCTCCTCCTCTTTGCCGTCAGTCTTGAGTTGCCTGAGATTGCTGCGATTCCAGCTCATCCCCATTCTCAGTTGTCCCTCTTAAGTTGCCATGGGGCTTTCTCTCTGCCCTGCACCCCAGCCCCATGCTGGCTTTACACAATGGGTCAAACCCAGAGAGGCATTTCAGGAGTGGCTGATTCCCAGTTGGGTGCATGCTCATGAGAGAGGGGTCACACGTTCAGTGATAACAGCACAAGGCTGCGGTTAACCATCATCGGACAGTATTGAGCTCTGGTTAGGGTGAATCTGAGGGCGAACCCAGTTTCTATAGCTTGGCAAAAATATGTGTTTGTGTGATCATGAATATCTGTGTGTGTGTGTGTGTGTGTGTGTTGGAGGTTCCCTGCCTAGGTTTTGTTCAGGCAAAATGAGGCCCCTCTAGCAAATAAATGAGTTAGTTCAAATGAGTATCTCTCATTCACATTCATACACTCACCCAATGGCCTAATTCAAATCTGGCTGTGCTGTATAATGTAGCAGCACTCTTTGGCAAGACCTTGGGGCCCTGAATGTCACTCACAACCCACAAAACAAGTGACCTCCTGATCACAGTGTGTCTGTACATGGATCTCATCTTGGACTTCATTTAAACATTGATTTAGACTAGCGGACCAGTTCTTTGGTAGCTTTTAAGATGCTTGATCGTTTTTTTGTGTTGTGTTGCATCTTCCTCTCTTAATGTCGCTCATTAACATGGCTAAATTACCAACATTAGAGACATCTGTGCAAGAGCCCAACTCAAAAATGTAGATAGCCGTGCCATGAAATATTAATTTGTCAGAAAGATTGCCTACATTAGAGCTTTAATTGAAGTTCGTAATAGCTCAATGGCATTTAGTGACAAACAACATACTATAATAACAAGAAACATAACTGTTTGTTAATTTTTTTTCAAAGCACGCAGACAGGCTTTATCTCTTAATCGTTATTTTGCAAGCGTAGGAGTTGCACTTTAGCGCGGCGGCGAACATACTGAGTGATTGCTAGAATTTGCACATGAGTGAGTACGGCGGAGTCTATAGAGATTCTTTAGAGGATTTAGGGGGGAATGGCTCCTTTAGTTTTTGGCCTGAGATTTGCAGCGCACCCATTCATATGTAAGCCTCTGTCTTGCTCTACATATGGTGGTCTTACAAGCTTCACTGGGTTTTCGGAGGCTCTTTTTTTTCCCCTCTCCAATGCGGTCCACGCCGTTTGCAATTACAAATTCAATTCAAGTTGGCAGATTTCCTCTGAAGTTTTCCCAGCTCGTTCTCAGATTAGTCATTTCTTACTTCGAGACGCGTTCTTTCGCAGGCATTACTGGATTGGCTGGAGATAGAGAGCTTATTGTTTTCCTCTCTATCCTGTGCTTCTGAGAAAGTAGTGCTCGTGAAATTCAGATATGCGATCTATATAATTGTGCAAATATATTCGTTTGTCAATATTTTTTCTAGAATTGTAAACTCATATAGATCTTATGTTGAAAATGAAACCTGTTTATTTGTTGTTGATAGGCAGGATCAGTCAGGAATCAGTATTGAATTCCTACCTTAATCTTCTGGCTGTTTGTGTATGTGGTGCCATGGAAGCCGATACCGCTGTCCATCAAAGAGGTCTGTCGAATGGACCTAACAGCTGGGGAGAGGGATTTTAGCATTCTGACGGAGTCCCGTTTTAATCACTGATAATGCCTCTCAAATCTCTCAATAACAGATGTGGCACTTTTCCTACAGTTTTTGAAGCCTTCTCAGTCAGGTGGTGTAATGAACAGTATGCCCCGGCCTCTTTAGACTTCGTTTTTTTGTAACATTTCACACTTAAACACTTTATTGGTTGTCTTTCCCTGCTTGTTTCTTCACTACAGAAATGGGAAATGTCATGGATCTCCCGTAAAGCCATCTCTTTTTCACCTCTTAACTCTAGCTGGTGCAATATGACCTCAAATGGTTTCCTTTTTGTGCCGGCTCAGTTTTAATCCCCACTTTAAAAACAAAGCCTATGCTTTGCGGTTTGTGGCCAGTTGATATTGTGATAGCTGTTCGATGGTATTGTGTGGTGTTCAGTTTGTATTGTTCTGCATGTTTACCCTCCTTTTCCCTCACTGGCACTTCTGGCCTCCCGCTGCTCGGTTCCGCTTGGATTTTAAATGGGGAGAAAAAAATCATGTCCAAATATTGACTGGTCTGAAGACCTCGGTCTTCTCCCAGCCCACGTGAAAGGGTGCCATTGTTCCTGCCTTAGTGGATCTCTGCCAGAGTTTAAAGTATTTAGGCTCTTACATGCAGGAAGTGCATACAACGTGGCTTGTAGAAGGAAATATAGACCGACTAAAGACTGGAAAGAGTTACAGATGGGAACCGCAGGCCTCTCGGTTTGAGTCCCACAATCGTACCCCATCCCGATTAACCCTCCAGGGTTGTATGGCAGTGTGCTTGCGCTCTCAAAAGATTTGGGGTATCGGAAGACTCATTCCAGCAGAGAGAAAGTTCTCCTGCAGGGTAACTAGAACATCCTGCTGTTTGATGACCCCTAACACACCGAGAGGTGCCTGGCCCCCTTCCTTCAGTGCTCAGTTCTCGCGTTCCGCTAATAAACTGTCATGATTGCGTCTCAGCGAGAATTCTGGGAGTGCCTCTTTTTTTAAATTAAAGTCAACCGGTTCTCTTTTCATTTTACGAAATCACGCTTGAGTCATCACAGCAATCGCTCATCCTCTCTGAACTTTAGATGATAACTGATGCATTTCGGGTCTCTATGTTTGCTCGAGGTAAGCTCCTCATACACGGTGAGCTTTTAAACTGTGAGTGGTGAAATATCTTTGCTGGCGTCTTTGAAGGCTTGGCTGAAGGTATTAACAGAGAGGCACTAAAGGGCTTAGGAGGTCATCGGCCCATTGTGTAAAGATACAAAACACTTCCTCTGAACCCCTTCACCCTTCTGTGTCTCCCTCGGAGAGCCACGACCTCAACAACCATTCATATTAATCAGCTTCAGACCTTAATGACCTGATAAAGCTCCTGAAAGGACCCTAAAGTTTACTAAGCCTCCTTGATAAGAATTGAAGGAAAATGTAGCATGCGGTAATGACTACTTTGCGCATTCTTTCTCCGCAAAGGCACAGAGCGGTTTGCTCTTTGTGCCCTTCATTACGGCACATTTAATCGCAATGAGAAATAATGAAGGAAGCATTTGTTCGACAGGCTAAGCTAATAAAAATGGACTGACTTGGCAAGAGTTAGCATGAAAGAAAAAGCAAGAAAGAACAAGAAACTGAGAGAGAAGGGGAGAGAGAGAGAGACGGCTTCGTAGCTTGAAAAACTTGTCTCACAGATTTGAACTTGGTCTGTAACCTTAAAACTGCTTTCACCTGCACAAATGAGGGACTTTTGGCTGAATAGTACCTTAAATCTTTCTCATCCAGAAAAAGAACCTACAAGGATTCTTTGAAGCTGCCTACCATGAAATATTTGTCTTATTCAAAGCATTAAAAAATTGGATGATGAATTTTTCTGCGGTGGTGAAGGACATACATATTTTCAAAAAAAAGAATAAAAAATTGGCTGCTTTATTACGAACATATTGCAATTATGATTATGGTGGTGCTCCAACAAAATCAACATAATTTTGTGAATGAAATATTGGGAGAAATATAATGTGACGTTTTTATTTTTCCAAACCTTTTATGAACCAAAATAAAAGCAGCAAGGATCCAAGGATAATGTAGTAAGTAATTCAATAGTTAATTTCTGGATAAACCCAATAATAATTATTAAGAGGAACTTGGCTGTTAATTGCTTAAAATTTAGTTGGCTAATAATTTTGAATGTTGCACATTCATCAGTTCATATTTAGAAATCTGCTTCTTTTTCATAAAAAAAAAAAAAACACAAAGGTCAAAATAAACTTTTTAGGATCTAGATGTTCTCGTCACATTCTTGGTTTGAGATTGCGAAGCATTTTATAGTAGATGATCAGTCTGTGGTAAGTGGTAAAGCATTTCCTTGTTACAAATTTGAGTACGCTCCGAGCGTTGGGACCCATAAAATATTAAACGCTGTTTGCGATCTCAGAGTCAAAAGTCTGGCCAACAAACCTTCACACGCAATGTTGAGAAAATGAGGTCAATGTGACCATCATCAGAATCCTGAGGTCAGCGTTTTGCTATTTTGTGGTGGATGACTTTTTTGGTAAATTATTTTCTTCTCACTCGCCATATATACTGTAGATTTTACCACAGATTATTAAATAGCATTAAATAATTTTCCCTCTCTGTTTTAGTCATTTAATGACACTTTTATCACATTTGCCATTCTCATCTATGAGTTAGTTGCCCGTCCGTTCTTGTCAGTATGACTAGTCTTTTAGTATCTTGCGAGCAGACGTAGGAGTGTACAAGCGGCCATTTTCAATCTTGCTTCCATTTTGTGTTTTGAACGGAACAGCAGCAGATCTGGGAGTAGCTTTCCTTCTTTTGTAGCCCTTTTCAGCCCTTTTTTAAATGCGTTACAACTGATTTCCTTCTAAACTGTGTTTAATTTAGCTCTTTCAGTCAATCAATGCAAAAGAATGAACAGTTTATTGATTCCTATCAGTTTCACCCTAGTATGTCAATCCCATTGCAAGCAGGTAAACTAGTTTTAAAATGTTCAAGTCGCACAACACAACTCTAAATTTGCACGTTTGATTTACGCCACAGACATCATAAACCAGACTCGTGCGACCGTACGCTGGCGCTCTGGCACTAGTATCACTGGTAGGGGGAACATGCTGGCAGACGGTGGAGTCATGGAGGCATCCACTCCTCTTTTATGTATCTGCTGCGGCCAGGCCTCAGTTATTCTTGTGCATAATTGATGGAAAAGTTAGAATAGCAGAAGTAATGCGATGAGAGGGTGCAGCGAAGCGGCAAGGCGGACAAGCGCACTGCTGGCAGCCAGGAGTGGGATCGCGTGCGTGGGGCAGCAAACATTGCAGGGGATGAGAGGGCAGCTGGAGTAACAGGTCATGACAAAGAAGCAGGACAAAGTGTCAGCCGCTAGTCAATCAAGCACTTCCTATTCCGAAAGTGACCTTCTGGCTAAGCAAACACACGGAAGATGCATGCTGGTCAAATTGGGAGCTGCTTGCTCAGTTGGTGTGACCATAAACGTGACTTTTTTAGATATAAATAATGATGCACTGCTTGCTCATTTGATTTGTAATGCAATCAATATGGCATTTTCAATACGCATATGGGCGTGTGCCATTGTTTTGGATCCTTTGAACTCTCATGTGAATCAGTGAAACTGAGGCGTGCTCTCGCTGCTCCTGTGACATGTTGTGTGTCACACCTTGAGCAGCCAGTACAAAGAGGTGCTAATGGGCGAACAGCCCTACTTTGTCTAATAGACAATGAGCCGCTAACCAGTATCATCCTGTTTCAAATCGGCCCCCGCGACCATTCAGGGAGTCTGCAGGAAATGAAGGTTTCTTCCCCTCAGGCTTTCTTTGAATCATCGTAAAGCACTAACATTAACTGAAACTAATCATTATTGGTCCTCCCAGTTTGATCACTCAGACTGTAAGAGCTGACGTGAAGCAAAACATTGAAGCTGGAAAAGGTGCGAACTGGAAGTGTCACATTTTATTAGGCTGCATAATTAATATTGCATTCCTGGTTTAGTATGTATTGCAGTATATTTCAGGAATAAGGATGTGGTCAGTGATCAAAAAAAGAAGCTGTTTCTTTCCCTATGTCAGCTTTGCTGCCTTTTTTGGTTTGCCAACATTTTGAAGCATGAAGCAGGGGGAATAATCCCAAATGTGATTAAAAACATGAGTAAATGCACAGATAAATCTTTTCTTTTTAGGATTAGAATGGGAGCTTTTGTTGGTTTAGAGCTGTTGTGCTATTTATTATGAATTCGAATAGCTGCTTTTATAGCTACATATATAAAAAATGAGTAATTTACACAACACATCTGAATATTTTTACATTATGCATTTCTATGAATATGTTCTTATTTTTAGCATTTAAATGTGCTTTAAAAACATCTTGTTTTTCTTTAATGTTTCTCTCTGTATCTCTCTCTCTCTCTCTCTCTCTCTCTCTCTCTCTCTCTCTCTCTATATATATATATATATATATATAAATATTATCTTTTGCTTTAAAAGTTGCATTTAATTCTCCAATGTCTAAAAACCCCATATATATATATATATATATATATATGTATGTGTGTGTGTGTGTTTCCCAACATAAATAGATCAAAATGATTTTTCCTGTTAAGCAATACATTTAAAAATGTGTGTTCTGACACCATTCATCCAGTAAATTAATAACTGTGCATGCACAGGCTTCATTAGAAATCTTATCCAAAAAACAATAAATTTGTCAGGAGGAATTTTTTGCAACCACAAGACATGAACAGAAATACGATCCCATTGTAACTCAAAGGAAACCATCTGTCTTGGACATAAATATTATTGCGATGCCATAAAGGCTTCCGATGGAAACATAAGCACTAAATGTGCTCAGGAAACAAATAAACCATTTTTATGGCTGTACCTACGGCCCTCTGGGCATTTCTGCTTCCCTGAAAAGACACAAAGAAAATCCTTCAAATCATCACCTTCTAATGTTCTCGAACCCGTACACACTAATTTGCAGCAATTTACTGTTTTAAAAATTACAGGATTACATTAATTACTCATAGTAAATGCAGTGGTGTGAAAGATTTATATGTTGATATATAATACATTTTTAAACCTGGATTTGTTGTCACTTTTTGATAAAGGCTTTATGTGTCAAGCATTGTTACAAATTTAATAAAACCGTGCTGAAATTTATCATACCTTGATTCCAGACTTTCACAAACAGATTAATATTGTATAATTTTTATATTCTTTTATGTTTTTTTTTTAGAAATTAACAGATTTTTTACACTAAAAAATAGGAATGTTTAAAGTAAAAAAGATTTAGTTGTTTTGTTGGCCAGATGAGAATTTGATTTGGGGGGAAAAAAGTCTTGTGACTATTGGTGTGGATGGATGTGGGTGTTCAGTTGTTCAGGTCTAGACATGCTATACACATGGGATGTTCAAGTGCTACTGTTATTGCCAGCCACAGATTTTCATATAGTCTAACTTGTTTCTGAAAGCATTTTTTAAAATTCCCATAAATATAATTCAGTTAACATAAATTCTAAAATACACAACAATTTATCTTTTGACATTTATCACTTCTAAATCTTTTAAACCAAAAAAGTTTTAATTTTTGACCTTTATTTTTGGCAATGTAATTTGCAGCATGAGTATGTACTACGAGTATGTTATAACGTGGCTGTTTACTATTGAAAACTGGGGCATGGAACAAAGCAATCGAGGGGAGTGGTTACCAGAACCCACCAATTGAATCATCAGCAGGGGCTCTGCAGATCTAGGGAAGCCAATAAGGTTTTGATGGGTTGAGTATCTTCAGGCAGATTAGCATAGTAGAGGCCTGAATGCAGAACATATTCGCTCTTACCAGCCTAAAATTCACTTCAGCTTCAGGTGATTTGCATAGCAAGTTCACTTAAAGATCGATCACCCTTAAAAGCATGCAGCTGTATTTCATAAGCAGAGAGAACGACCACTACAGTCAAATTTACAGTGTTTAATAGTTGGGCTAGCGCTGGTCCCTGCCATCAGAGAGTGATTTGTAAGTTATGTTCTCATATTAGCCTTCATATAATTAATGCGCACTTCGGGACACCTAAAGTTTGCTCCGGTGTGAAAGTGAGAAGGTTAGTGGATGCACAGGCCCCCTCTCTTTCTCCGTCGCCAGTTGTCTGCCACGTCCACGGACTCTGTCTTAAGGGCTGATATCAGATACGCTGGGGATGAAACGGCTTACGCTGGGCTGTAGCCTGGGCTCAACCGAGTTCTCACCCCTTTTTATTGTCTGTCTTAACTCTGATGTCATTTCCATACCCTCTGGCGACCCTGTCGAACTGATAATATCTTTTGTCGGCAAGTGCCTTGTAGGAATAATCCCGATATGCATACCAGCCTTTGAAAGCAAGGAATATGTGTTATATGGGTGTTAGGGTACGAGCGCACAGCCACTCTCAATTTTAGCCTTCCCACTGGGGGAATGAATCCCCGTCTGCCTCTGTCTCATCCCTGATGTCTTATAATGACTTTGTGTTTTCTCTTTTCTGCGTTTGATTATTTTGCCTATCTCCCCACTCCCTGCCCGGGTGCGATATCGCACGGTGGCCATTGAATTCGCCATATGGAGCCGGTACAGCGGAGACTATTGAGCAAATCACTCAGTCCAGATGCTTTTCAGATGATTGTGTAGCACCATGCGATTTTAATGCGAATCTCCGCTTTTGCCCAGACAGACGCACTAATTTCATTTGGTGCGCGTGGGATGAAGACGTGCTGTTGAAGACAGAGCCCATTGCGGTCGTGCTTATCTGGACCGGCACGTCCTGCCACATTTGCACCCTTTTAATCTGACATCCTGGATGCTGTTTTTTTCTCTTGTGGTGTGAACGTTATTTAATGATGCTGAAATGTGATAATTTGTACAAAATGCCAGTTCATAATGTTATCAAATGGCATTGAAGAAAAATGAAAACGTTGCGTTTGCAGTCTCGTTTTTCACAGCCCCTTTGTTGTAGGCCTGAATTACGGCAGAATTAGGTTTGTTGAAGCCTGTGTGGGAGTTCAGTGGGTTTAATTGTTTATGGTTTTCTCAGTGAGACAATGAAAATTGTGATCGTAAGGCCAAATAAAATGGTTTATACTGACCTCATGGCACGTAGTTTGATGGCGCAGCCAGAAAGGTCACAACCGCGTGGTTGTGGCTTCCCATCGCTCTCTTGACTTCAGTCCATTAGCACCTCCAGCCAATGGGGTTCCAGCCTGAGCTAATCACCACTCTGAGATGTTTATGATGCATTTAGGGTGTTTTATCTCTCAAATAAAAGTGTTTGATAAGTGTTTGAAAAGACAGCCAAGGGTAATCGCTCAGGCCATTTCACAGACTCTCGTGCTTTAAGAAGTAAGTCCTGTTGTAAAGATCAAAGTCACCTCTAAGTTTTTTTAGTTTTTTTTTTCGTTCTCAAACATCTGCTAAATTATGAGTCACAGAAGAAAAAAGACAAGTTTGGATTTGTTCCGATTTGGTCCTTTGAATGTCCTCTGCAAATTTGCCAATTGCACATTTGGTCTGATTGTAAAATGGTGTTTTTGTTCGGTTTGAGAGTGTGTCTGTGTGTTGTGTTCAGTCATTAAGGTCATTATTCAGCTCTGTTGGGTTGCGGCTGCACTCAAATAACCCTTGATGACACAGAGATTTACTGTATCAAGGATAAATAAGTTTACTGTCTGGGACACATTGAGGGCAAAACAAAATGTATAACCTCAGGACAGTAAAAGCATTCAGCCAAAGTACCAGATTTTTAAAATCAGCATAATTTATCTATTCGCCTATTGTGTTTAAATAAATAATTCAAATAAATGAATTATATATATATATATATATATATAGCTACCATAGTTTAACTGGTCTTTAATGTTGTGGAACTAGTAAATATAGTATTTTGGCAGAATGTATAATTAAGGATGAATTTAAATTAAAATCAATGGACTCAATCAGTTCAAATTCAAATTAAATGTGTATTCTCTAAAATAAAACCAAATTTGAATAGGATATATAAAATGAATGTTTATAACTGAATGGTGGCATTTAATGACAAGAATGTCTGTTAGGGTGGGGGAAAACCAGCAGAATAATACCTGGAAATGTTGTACACACCAAGATTGATGGGCATAAATCATACGAAGTTCAAGCCAACACCATGAGTCATTTTAATTCCAAATCAAATGTGTAATCACAGCAACAACCTCTGTGGTTTTCTGTGTTCAAAACAAACAAGTGGAAATGAACTGCAGAGCAGAGAGCGGGCCGAACCTGAAGAAGGCTGCGTTCAACAGAAGGCTTCCCAGAATTCCCCAATTAGACCGATGATATAATTACACTGAGGAACCCACTTTCTTTCAGGTGCTAATTGAATTGGTCTGTTTGCCAAAAAAAATCCCATTCTAGTGGAGAGAGAGAGAGAGAAAGAGAAACTGCTTGGGCACATTCCTATGTTAAGCCCAGGGGCACTTTTACAGGGCGTGAGGACGGTGTTTTCAGAGAAAATATGTGTAGCTCTGGTATCTGTTCTGGTATGTGAATCATATGTTGTGTTCTCCCTAGGCTCGTCAGATGAGCAACCTATGACCTGCCACAAACATTAGGTATAAATAGCACTTAAGAAAAGAAGATTTGATTAAAGAGCATGTGTTCTTGCGATTTTCTCAGCAAAATGAGAAAGGATGCTGCATTAGAAAATTGTAGTGGACAATTAAACATGTGATGTTTTGTTGATTATATTAAATCACTCGATGTATTTTAAAATACAGCTGTAAATTAATAAAAATTATCATTAGTAAATCACACGCACAATATATACATATATATTATATGCATATACGTACAGTAATTACATATCAATTATTTGAGAAATATATAAAAATGTAAAAATAATAAAATAACAAAAACTTAAACGCAATCAAATATATAAAAAATATAATTCATTAATATAAAATGTAGATAATTCAAAGCTTTTTGACTTATTAAAAACACTCAAAGTTGGTACTTTAAGTTTGAATTGCTGAAATTCTAGAAATTGTAATTAAAAAAAATAATAATTTAAATTTGTTAAGGGGCAAAATTAAATAACCTTTATTTAAAAAAAAAAGTGTTGACCAAAGTTCTGTACAATAATGATTAGTTGGATTAGTTTAAACGTTTGTTTGAAATATTGTGCAGTTCTGTGCATGTAATGAAAAAAGCTTTTATATATATATATATATATATATAATCAAGAAATGAAAGGCTTTATTCAGAAAGTTATTTAATGGATGTTTTAAAAAGTCTTGTACTTTCAGCTGTTCTGTTCTTGACTTGAAGAATTTTTTGTTTGGTGCTGACATTGAAAAATTAAAAAAAATTGCACAAAGTATAAAGTTGACAGCCCAAGTTTCAACTGATCCAGTTTACTTGAGAATTTGGTTTAACTTGCCCTAGTTATAAAATAGCACTAACTGGCTGTTTGACGTACCAGAAGTTTGCAGCTAGCACAAAAGCTGCAACCTCTCTAGAGAGTTTTGGTTCAGTGGCTGAGACCATAATTGTGCCTGCCTTGTTTAGCCTCTAAGTGAGGACTGTTTCTCGCTAAATTCTGTTTGGTTATGTCTGAGCGCATTCATTTCCAATTGAAATAGATGGTCTGTGGAAGCAGATGAAAGAACCGTTGAACAAAATCTTTGTAAACGAGAAGAGACAAGTCGCGCATTGGTCCACGCGGTGCGCAGAGCAAGGTGTCTAATTGTGTCTGACACCTCTCTCATTGGCACAAGTAGGAGGTTTCAGCACATCAGCAGGATCTAAGCGGGAGCCGAACTCTCATATGACTCGCAGAAATCTATTGTTTGGTTTATGTTCTCGATAATGTCTTAGGATACAAATTTGAGTTTGGATTGATGTCAGCACCTGGTAATTTAAGAGTTTTCTTCCATTAGTTGCGTAAATAAACATCACAGTGTGTCGTTTGCATTGTCTGATGGGGACAAATAAACGAGAATGTGAGTCGGAGTGATTGGAATCTCAGGCCAGAACAGCGGCTCCACCCTTGTGTGTGTGTGTGTGTGTGTGTGTCTTTTCCCACTGAGCAAGCAGCGCAGGCTGTTTCTCACAGATGGAGGAAACTACACACCGAGAGTGTGACTATCAGCACCATCACAGGGACTTTTCCTCTCTTCATGGCGTGCTCCTTCTCACCCGAGCCAGTGAGGGGGCCACCGTGAATCAAAGGCCCCATGAAAGCTGAGTTGAAGGTTATCTGCTGGAGTAGACACGTGATAGTCAGCAGCCTCGCTTTTAAAGCTGCCTCTTTGAAATTCACAGTCAGCATCTTAAATCATTCGGTCCAATCTATTTGTTCAGTTTATCGACTGATCTTGAGTTTTGACTAACAAGGCAAAAGATTTCAAACTTTCAGTCTGTGTAAAATATGGCAGTTTTGGGCAAAATTCAGATCTAAAGAATTTGAATTAAACTGGCTACACTACACAGAAAGTTTAATTGGAATTTAAATTTTAATAAAAATTGGTAACACTTTATTTTATGGTTACACCTATTAGTTGCTTATTAGCATGCATATTACTAGACTATTAGTTAATAATTAGTAGTAGGGATGGGAATCGAAAACCGTTTCTTGTTCAGAACCGGTTCCCAGTGTTTCGATTCCTTGGAATCGTTTGCAAAATTTGCAAACGATTCCCTTAACGA
>JAUCMS010000048.1:4511311-4539995 GCA_032357445.1 Enteromius radiatus
TATCTATCTATCTATCTATCTATCTATCTATCTATCTATCTATCTATCTATCTATCTATCTATCTATCTATATCTATTCATTATATCTGCTGTTCTTTCTTTCTGAATGACCTATAAGCCTTCAAACTTTTTAAACAAGTAAAGCGGCATTCAAACTTTGGTTTTCTAGTTAAAAGGTCCATTATATGTATTTCTTTGAATCTGAATCAATATTAATTCTTCTTGCTGTAATTAAATTCTGAATGATGCAGAATTAGCCTCGAGAGTAGAGAAAGCGGCATGCAAGTACTTAGAGTGCACCCGTTGTGATCGTTTCGAGTTATACTTTTGACACTGTAATTTACCCACGTCAGTCTTCTATCAACAAAATGATCCATACTGACCCCATACAGGCCCTAAAACCACAAAGAGCTGTCTAGCGCAGCACAGTCCACTCACCAAGACATTTATCTCTGATCAGAACCAGACCTAGACCATTGCAGCTATGACGAGAGAAGATATTACTTCTTTCCCTCAGCAGAATTTTCTGGGAATGAGAGCGGTTTACAGGCTCTGGTCTGCTGGGCTCAGGCTGATTGAGCTATGCAGTCCAGGCTTCAGTTGTGGCTGCAGATTGTCTGCTGGATGTGCATATAACGGCGGTGATTAACACGGCCTGTCATTGTGCCATGACGTTGCATGGACAGAGAGCTTCTTTTATGGCGCTGTATTTTGCTGAGTGAATCAGGTTATAAAACTGTCTCTGCTAAAGAGCCCTGCTCTCAGATCTGTTTGCAGACTCTCTTTTATGTATGTTGACCTCTTGGTATGTTTCATATGTTTCAGTGTTGTCTTTTTTACTTAAGTCAAACGCCTTGCTACTGAAAAATGATGACTGAAGGACAGGCGTAGAGGGCGACCAATCACAAATAAATAATTATTGTTATCAGCATTGTTAGGTTTATTGCTTTAAATTTTTAAATATTGTTAACGCAGTTATTAATTTTAACATTTCGTATTGTCTCATGTAATTTGTGGGGGCTTTTTTCTAAATTCTGAGCTGTCCAGAGCTGCAACTCTCATGCGCATACACATGCAACAATACCAGTGAATTATTGAAGATGAAAGACGCTCCTTATTGGTAATTTAATTATAATTAATCTACATAGAATGCTTAACAAAGGTAAAGCTACTTGCGAATTTATATGGCGAAATTTTATTATAGAATTATTGTAAATTTGAGTATTTGCATTTCATGCTTGCTTTGTTAAAATATAGAATATAAATATAGAATGACAAAGCAAAGTGCACAGCTGCACATATAAATATATTTATGTGTGTGTGCATGTGTGTGTTTGTGTGTGTGACTACAAAACCAGTCATAAGGGTAATCGAGATTGAAAATTTGGAACATTAAGGGTGCCATAAAAATAAATATATTAGTAAATAAAGATATTGAGAAAATCGCCTTTAAAGTGTTCCAAATTAAGTACTTAGCAATGCATATTAATCCAAAATGTAGTTTTAATATATATATTTACAGTAGGAAATGTACTAAATATCTTCATATAACATGATCTTTACTTTATATTTAATTATTATTAGTTTGACCCACGCATATAATGCAATGTTGGCTGTTGCTATAAATATACCTGCACAACATTTAATTTAATTAATTCTTCATGTTTTTATTGTATTGTTATTGTAAAATGGTTTATTTTAATTTACATTTTTTTGTTCATTTTTAATTATTAGTTATTCAATAAACTAATTTTTAGCATTTTTATATCGATATGGTACAAAACTAAATCAATGTGAACAAGTTAAGTTAGGTCAAAAGTAATCTAAAAGTAATATAATTGTGTAGGTAACGTAATGAATTCCGTTACTAACTACAATTTTGTATTTTTTTACGTTTATTTAAAGTATTTCTTAAATGTTTGTTCAACAACCTAATAGATTCCTTCTAATGCCTTAATATTAAAAAATTTTGAGTTTTGTGGCAGATGTGTACATGGGCTCATATGTCAGTACTGCTTAATATACTGTCAGTCTGTGGATCCTCTTAAATGCACAGTTTATTTCGAACACACAGGGAATATTCTTAGACGCACAGTGGAAAAAGGGACTTTAGGGTGAGCATGAATCACAAAATAAGCATGATCACTGAACACATGTCTATCCGCAGAGCTGTTGTCATGGTCACTGTAAACATGGTAACATATTTGTTGAACTGTGGCGAGGCACTGTTTTGACAGACTATTTCGTTAGGCCTTTCCATTCGTTTTACTGATCCTGGCCGCTGACTTTAACCTTTAAAAGTTCCCCTTAAACATAACTCACCCGAATAAGCTTTACCACAAGCTGAGTGACACGCTAAATGGACGTCTCTGTGTTCATTGTGTGCAAGCATTCGATCCCAGATTTCCTGTGGGAATTACACAAACATTTTACAACAAAAAGGACAGAATTCCTCATGCTTAAAAAAAAAAAAAAAAAGAGGTCAGCGCGCATGCAATTGTGGTCTCGCTGAGTATTGTGAGTCGGCCGGTTTCTTTCTTTACATTTCATGCTGAATGTAGTGAATCGCCTATTAAACCTTGAGGTGCCCACAACATGAAAGGCCTCATTGTGACACCAAAGAAATCCTTGTGACACCTAATCACAAAATAAAGAGAAGAAAAAACCCTGGCACCTCACACCAATCTCCCCGGGTTATCTTGAGCGAGCGTGACCTTTGTGACATTGATAGGATTTCACACACACACACAGAAACGCGCCAATACTGACCTACGCAGACGCACACACGCGCTCACATCCACACAGACGCCTTTCATATGTCTGCGCCTCTGTGGTTTTTTATGTGTGGGACTGAGCTCTTTGAAGCTGTGAGGATCATCAGGGCAGACGTCTCCGTGGTGATGTGCTCTCCTGGCCATTTCTGGAAATAAAGCTCTGGAATGACCTCAGTATTGGTGCTCCACCAGAAAAAAAAAAAGCATTTTATAATATTTTATACAGCATGTAACCCACCGAAAAAAGCATTTATTTTGTGTTTGATGGCTACTGTGCTTAATAAAATTTGATGGTGCATTAAAAGTATTGCATGCCGGTTATTAATGTCTCGCTGCTCTGCCATTGGCTGGAATCAGTCTGGATTTTTCCCAGCCTTTCAATCCAACTGACATTAGCCTCTAAAGCAAAGCCAAACATGTGCTTTCCCTTAACGCTGGCCTGACGATAACCTCCTGCGCCTCGCACTCAGACGGTCCTATTTTTCCACGAGCTGTAAATAAAATAAACATTTCTTTCTCTTTTATACATACAGATATGGTGTGCCTGTGTGCGTGTATGGTCGGATGAATGAGGTGTGTCCGTCCTCAGCTTTAAATCTGTCAGAACTGAAAGCGTTTAGAGGAAGTCTGCATAAGCTGGTCACGGTAACTCAACCCTCACCTCATCATCGGCGCAGGTGGAGTTCGGTGCAGAACTCGACCCTATCGGACCCCCATCTCACTCCCACGCAGAAATAAGGGCCATCTATCTCTTCTTCAGAGCCAGCGAAATGGCTCGTGGCTTGCTGAGTGATGTCGCAGTAATGTGTTTTCTTGATATTTAAGGAATTAAAGGGATAGCTCATCCAAAAATGATGTCGTAAATATGTCACCCCCATGTAGTTCCAAACCTTAACGGTTTTCTTCTGCGGAACACAAAAGATTCTTTTTTTTACTGGTTCCAAAAGTGGGTTTGGTAAGAACTCTTATAAGCGAATACTTCTTAAAGAACTCCAGAATTGTATGATTCCGAAGAACCTTTAGTTGCCATAGTTGCCAATGAAGAATGAAAGTAAATGTGGTCCAAAACAACACTGGCCCTTTTATTTTCATGATAAACATAAAGGGAAGTTTCCAAATTCCTTCTTTTGTAATTCACAGAAGAAAGTCAAACAGGTTTGCAACAACCCAAGGGAGTATATGATGTCAGAATTTCGATTTTTGCAATATAGATCTCTTTAACTTCTGCAATATTCTATAAAAAGTGAGTTCAGCTGTTTTTAAACCATCTTGCGCACCTGTGGGCACTGAAACCCTGCGGATAGCAGCCATGCTGTATAATCCAAAACACCTGGATGGGTTTGTGTTGAAGTAAAACATATGGGTTATCACAATCACCTGCCTTGCTGGCAAAGCCAGCACTGTTTTTATGCGACAGAGGGATTCTATACGGATCAGTAGTTCAGTAGTGTCGAATTGAACATGATGCAGTGTCATACCGAGCCGTCCGGCTCTCATTATCGCTTGAGAAGTGATGTCACAGGAAACCAGGCTGTCTGACACTTTGACCTTTCCTATTGAAATCTACCGGGTCTCAAATGTCACTCATCATAACATGACAATTGAGAGTCCCGTCCTCCAGCTCTAGCGGTGTGAATGTCAGACAGTCTTTCCGCCTGCAATTCTGTCGAGGGAAGAAAGACGGAGCCTTGATCAAAAAAAAAAAAAAAAGAAAGAAAGAAAGAAAGGATCAGGTACATGGTTGTGGTTCAGACTACTTATTCTTCTCTTGATCCTGTTGAATTCTCATGCCAGCCTTGTGGGTAGATAATTAGTATGTACAACACATCACTAGTTCCTTAAAGAAATTCCAAGACTCTTTTTAGTTTTATTTTGCGCTATTGTCCATAGTGTGAGAACTTTGAGTATCACAGGCATTATCAGCATTCCTGTCCATTTATGTCTCTCAGTCTTATTTACATGCTGTATCAGCTTTTGAAAGCCCTCTGAGTTGTAATTTACAGCTTGATGGCATCGGGATCAGATGACTGAGGCCTTTGCCAGCATTGCCTTAGGTGAGGGGCGGAGCCTGGCGCTGTTTGCTCAACCCTCCTCAGCCTGATGCATAGAAACTGGATGAACCAGGATGCTCGCTGGCTCTCTGAGTCATGTGGTGTCACTTAAGTTCCAGCAAAGGCCTGCGGGAGCTGTGCCTCGATAGGATCAGCACCGTGGCTTTGTGTTTTGGTGTTTTGTTTGTGCCGAAGTGTGTGTCTGTCTGTGCTCCCACTCGCGTTTTGCAACTCAGACGTCCTTAATAATCCCATAAAGACGATTTAAATGCATTGTGTAGCTTAGCTATTGTTGTCTGGATAAAAAAAAAGCCCCATATCCTCCGTGATGCCCCATGTGCTTTTGATGAAAGAGCTGTGTGTACGGTTATCTGCTCATAACGGCGGAGAAATACGATTTTTTTTTTTTTTTTATGCTTCCCCATCCTATTATCGCAAAGCACCTGGATCAGATGCTACCTTATTATCTTATATCTGTGCAATACTCACAAATAAAGCCGTATATCACAGAGATGTGCTTTAAAAACCTTGAACGTTACCAGAAAATTCGCCAGCGCTGAGACTTCTCATTTCAGAAATCTGGGCAGAATGAGGGCAAATAAGGACGGAGGATGTTCTACACAGTGAGGAGAAAAAAGGGGAGGGAGTTTTTTTTTTTTTTTTTCCAACTAGTGAAACTGTTGAGTTTTTACAAACGTTTTGATTTCCTCACTCAGGCACATCGGTGTGGGTGCAGATTCTGCAGTGTGTGATTTATTAGTGCTCTAGATCTCTCTTGCAATAGAAAATTGCCTTTGAGCTAGTTGTCCAACAGCACTGTAACTCGTAACACCTCCTCGACATACACACGTGACTATGTTATTCTCCCCTCCACCACCTTAGTCTGCATATTTGAAGGGATCATCATGGAAAACTGCACTTTATGACACAATATGAATCACTAAAAACAACCTATTTGGTCATCAGCAGAATATGTGCATGGTACAGAATGGAAGCAGAGATAAGAATGGTGTTGAATGCTTTTGGCTGCACAATAATTATAATCAATGCTTTATGAGAAATTCTAATTTTATTAAATATTATAAATGTTACAGGTCATTCTAAATGGTCCAGGGACATGTGTGAGACTGAACCACAAAACCTTAAGTCACTTAAGTCTTAAGTCACTGGGGTATATTTAGCCAAAATTACATTGTATGGGTCAAAATTATGCATATTTCTATCATTAGGCTATTAAGTAAAGATCATGTTTCATGAAGATATTTTGTGAATTCCCTACCGTAAATATATTAAAATTACATTTTTGATTAGTAATATGCATTGCTAACTTCATTTTGACATATTTAAAAGCCATTTTGTCAGCATTTCGATTTTTTTCACCCTCAAATTCCAAATATATAAAATAGTTGTTTCTCTGCCAAATATTGTACTATCCTAACAAACCACACAATAGATTTATTTTATATTTATAATATTTAATATCACAATAATACATAACACTATTTGTTAAAATTATGTCAATTTCTTTCAATGCAAAATAAAATTTTCCCAAGGCTCATATATATGTGAATTTTATGTATACAAAAAAACAGCAAAAAGGTTTAAAGGACAAAAAAAATATTGCAGTGGTGTTGGAGTGGAATGATTACAGAAAGCACTCATGTATTCCGGTCATCAGAAGATTGTGGCATCCCTCAGCTGTGACATCCCGTTAGTGTTTAGCATTTAATCATCAAGTGTGCAGAGACAATTCAGGAGAGACTCTAAAAGTCCATCATCCATTGTCCCTGGAATGGCTTGTTATCTTTGTCATAGACAGAACATTTATGATTCAGATTTATTAGTCTTGACCCCATGGATTATTACATAGGCCTGTGCAATGTCAGGATGGTGTGATGAGTGAAAAGAGGCCCTGATCAATACTGCTCAAGTACTCTCCATTTAGGTAATGGACAGAGAGTCATAACTATCCACTTTGGATGAAGTGCCATAGGGTCACAGGGTGATCCTTTGTGCAAGACAGGAAAGAGATTTTCACCCACGCATTGAGGTGGAGCGAGAAGTTGGTTCCTGCATGAATTCACGGCTCCCTACAATTTAACGCCATTCTTAATGGTGTTCCGACTGTAATGGGCCGTTGAAGTTATGAGAGCATACACAGCAGTGCCGTTAATTTGTGGGTCAGTGTTTTATGGGGAATTTGCTGTTATGCTCTTTTATTTATTCATTTTTTAGCAAATGACTGATATACAAACGTCCATGTTTTTATATCAATAGAATTCATAAATGAGCTTGCTGCATAATTTCAGCGAAACTGCAGAGCTATTTAACAGCTGCATTTCCCCATGCTACAAATTAAAATGAAAATCAAATGCAAAAGCATAGCCTGATAAACTAACTATTTGCCTTTCTTTTTCTCTTTGTCTTTCCATGTTTCGATGATTTGTGGAATTTCCTGCTTAGGTAAGAGAAAACACATTCTTTCATGCCCAATATACTCTGTTGTTATACAATTGCTTAAGTAATATTCACGCTAGACGCACAAAGATAAAAGCTTGTGTATATTTTGCATGCATCGTGTCAGAATGCAAATAAAAAAACAATAATGTTTTTTATGTAAACATTAATGCAATGGCTACATTTACACATTTATATTTATTTTACAGCAATTATTAATATTGCAAAATGTTATTTTCTACACAATTTAATAAATACTGTAAAGTGTACGTTTTCATTAGATTTTTAATATGATTTTTAGCAGTGCCCAACCATTTACGCCCTGTCACTCGTTATGGATAAGCCCGTCTTGTCCCACGCTGGTAGAAGCTCCACTGTTTAGCAGAACAGCACTCAAAACATGTTTGCCGTTAAACAACATCTGCGACGTGTTAACTACATTCAGTAAAAACACGTGCAAGCCCTATAAGCAGCCCATGGCCGCACACTAACAAACCCAACAACATGCATTAGCCATGCCATGCTCTCTCTGAAAGAATGCAGTGCGTCTGGAGCGCCAACCAGCCACAGAGACGCGGAAAGCAGATGTGCGTCAGCCTGAGGCTCATCTGGCTCCCCTCTCTGAACCTGCGTGATGTGGGAGTTATTGATGGGTAGCCACCGTGCGCCGGCAAGCGGTGCGGTCATTAGCGAGGTACTGGTGAGAAAGGAAGAGAGAGAGAAACAGTGGGAGGGTAAATGTGGGAGTGTGTGGGAGAAAAAAAAACAAGTCTTTCAGGACTCATTCATCAAATAGGTCCACTGAACTCCCCTCTGGACATGATTTTTAGACAGACTGAAAGAGAGTGTGTGAATAAGAATCATGGGTACATGGCGTACAGTCTCTGTCCGTCAGTCCTCACCTCTCAGGAGATAATAGATAGCCCTGAAAGAGGGTTTATGCTATGTGTCAATAGTCAGCTGTTTTGTTTCAAGATTATAGAGGTTGAAGAAAGAAGCGCATACACCATCCTTTGGGATTGATGCTCCATCTGTCAGAAACCAAAGGTCTGGCGTGTCTTTTATGAAAGGCACCCATTTAACGCTGCTGTCTGAAGTTGTTTTCGGTTTGTGCTTGTTTGTTTCATGCGAAATTGATTCATTCAATATATTTTTATAGCTCTGCAAAATTCCTTATAAAAATTCAGTTCTCTCCCTTTGAAAGCACATCGTTGTTTTATTTGGGTTTGTGTCTTGTAGAAATTGGAGCTTATTTGCTATTTTGTGGTTTGTGAAATCATCTGCTCTGCTATTTTGCCCTCTGTGCTCACATTAATAGATCTTTTTTTGTTTCTCAGATTTAAATATCAAGTAACTTTTACTTAAACTGAACTGCAGAATTTAAAGATGGGTCCCTAAGGACCAGCATTAGAGCAACTGTTGGGTCAGTTGCCCTCCCTCTGGCCCATGGAGGGGCCACGAGAGTTCCTATCTGCTTAGGTCAGGGTCGGAGGTGTGGAGAGATGAGACTTTGAGCCAAACCATAATCAGGGCTCATCGGTGCCTTCTGCATTCCCACCAGCCCGAGGTGTCCATCTGAAGAGACAAACTGTCAACGCGGAGGGTCCTCTCCTGGGCCGCAGATTAAATTCCCACATTCCAAAGATAAACGCAGGGGTCAGTCTTCAACATTGCGGAGACTGCTACACATTTGCAGGTCTGCTAACGAGGGTGTGCTAGCCAAAACGCAGATATGCGTATCTCCTTTTCATGTGTCGTTGACAATATCTGTTTGTGTTCACCTGTCATGGACGACTTGAAGTCCTCTCAAGGAGGAGTGGGTGTTTGGGGCCCTAGCTGCAAATTTAGCAAAAACACACAGCTGATATTGAATTGAATTGTTTATTCAGAAGAAAATATGGCTGTCATGTTGTTCCGAATGTAGCTTTAAAAAAAAGAGAAATGAGAAGACAGTGGCAAAGTGTAGCGGTTTTAGCGGAAAAAAGGTAGGTCGGGTATTTACGGGTTCAATTCACGGTTGTTGATTTGATGGAGACAGGATTTTAACACAAGTTTGCGGTTAATTATAAGGTGATGGGTTCGGTATATGTTTGTTATTTTGTGAGAAAATTGAGATTTGACATTTTTTATTAAAACTTACAATGAGGTCAGCCCTGAGAGCCTTGTGGTTGCTGCGCAACGGGTGTGCCAAGTTCAAATCCTGTCATAAGGACCTTTCCTGATCCCGCCCTCCTCTTTTTCCCACTTTGCTTCCTGTTTTATAACAATAAAGGCAAAAAGAAAACCGAAAAAGAAAATTACAATAAGCAAAATACCAATAACATTCATTTAGAGAACAGATGATGGTGTATTTTAGCTTCATGTTGATTTTACGTCACTCTTGACTGAAATTTTTTCTCTCCAATATAGTTTTTGTTCTTGCATTTGGTTCAAACAATCAAACATGGCACTGTACGTCACAGGACATAATGCTGAATATCTATTGTGGGATTTGCAGTAAAAAAACCACACAGGTTTGGAACGACACAAAAAATAATTTACATTTTTCACAAACTGCTCCTGTGCTTTCAGGTCTCTGTAGCATCTGATTTTTCACAGTGTGCCACAACGAAACTGCCTTGCATGATTCATGCAGATAAATGAATGCTATTGTGCTTATTCATTACTTTGACCTCTCGCGCCCTCGCATGCTTTCATTCTTCTTAAAACGTCAATTCAAGGTCATTCCTTGAGGTTGAAATTACGGGAAATTCTGAGCCTTGCATATCACAAACGTGCACGCTTAATCACTGACATATCATCCTCAAACTTTCAGCACCAGTGTCATTGGCACACTTCGCTTCCTCGTTTTTGCTCTTTAGCCTGCAGCGACGTGTCATCAGATCAGTTGGTTTAGGAAAACTTCACACCTGGAACAGTGCTGTATTGTTCTGCCACACCCGCGAGCAAAAAGAGGCTTCCTCTTCTCGGTCTGGAGTCTGGTCCCATGAGGCCACAGCGTAGTCCATTGATAAAACTCCTGCTTTCTTACTCACACTAGTTGAGCTCATCCCTCTGGCCTGGTCTGACAATTCAGGCTCGGATAAGACTTTTCCATGGCATTGATTCCTGTTAACTTACGAGCGTATGTGTGGAACATGGCTTATTAGGCGTGAATGGAGGCAGGGACGTGCTGGGGAATGTGTTTGTGTTTGGAAAGCTGCCTGACACTCATTTGTGAGGCAGTGAAAAACATTGGCAGCCTAGAGGTGCCTGAGCCGACTTCCCGGTCTCGTATTTCAAATCCTCTTAGATGAGGAAGATGATAGTGCTGTGAAATGGAGATGATTATGTTTACTCTAAACAATGCCTAACTACATGCACCGGGATTTCCTTTAAAGCTAGGAGTCTACAGCATTCTCTTTTTTTAAAACGCCGCTCGGAGCATCACGTGTGGTGTTCTCGCCCATTTTTACCTGCTGGTACATTGTTTTTGGTTGACTTTACAGTGTAAACAGTCCTTTAAGCCTTTAAATCTCCACAGAGAAGGAACCATTTATCTCTACCTGTTGAGTGACAAGTATAGACTCAGAAAGAAAGAGCATACTAAAAAGAGTATAAGCTCCTTCTATGCGTGCTAGGGTGTTTCTTTCAGGCTGCTGTCATTTTGAACACATGTTGGCATTTTCAAGGCCTTCACAGAACTGGAATTCACTAAACCTCTTTTTTATTCCATCTGTTTATGTCCGGATTTGAGGAAAATAGCTAAACGTGCAACGTTTGTCCTCAGTAAGAAGTGTGTTTGTCTCCTGGTTGACATGTTTGGTCGAAATGGTGTGAAATGTCTCAGCAGGAGTGACTGCAATAAGTAAGACCTGGCAACCTACATATAAGCCTCCACATAGCACACCCATGCTCATTAGGCACTGACAGCATCTTCAGAAAGACATGAAGAGAAAGCGAGTGAGAGACTTGGCAGTACGGACTCTGTATGGGGTCTGGTCACTGGCAAATGTAACTGGATCCTTCGGCATGGGAATTTACTGTAGCTTGAAAATAAAAATAAGAGTAGAACTTTTTACGTCCCTTAACGTGCCTTACATCTGTTTGGCATTTAAAAACTTGAGACTTAAGACTACGTTTCCCCCCAAATGCACTTTAGGAATAAATAAAACATTCAGGTTTTACAGCTCCGTCGTCTTCTTGTTGCCAAGCTTTATTTTGAAAGGCCTGAAGGTCCACAACCTGAGCAGGAAGTCTTAAATTCAGGGACGTGGAGGAGGAGGAGGAGTTTGTGCAGCCAGATGGTGCTAAATACTGATTAAACCCTGGATCTTTGAACCCCGTAGATCTCTCCAATTAGCCATTGTGTGGAGGACAGAGTGAAGTGGAGAGGGCCAGGAGGCCCCCAGTGAGTCCTTAAGCCCGGCTTTGTCACCTGACACTTCCCCCGTGCTAACAGGCCTGCAAGAGTCTCTTCAGAAGACCTTAAAACATTCGAGTGGGTGAATTTCAGTGTGACAAGTGTAGAGGGACAAGAGCCAGCAGGCACAGAGGAATGCTGGGACTCTGTGCTCAATGCAGGAGGAACAGCACGAGTGTGCAAATGCGTGCGTCTTTGTGCGCTTTTCCCCTGTGTAGGTGAGAAAGCTCAATGAATGTTTGGATATCACTCTTTGTTTGCTAGATCTTAGGTTCTTACAGAAGATTTTTTAATGATTTCCAGTGTTCCATATAGAGAAATTTAAGTCATTCTATGCTTTTTTTAGTTTGACTAGGTGTTTTTTTTTATACTGATTTTTAACATTCTAGCAAATAATGTTTTTAAATATATTAAATGCTATTAAATATAAAAAATAAAGAATTTTAAAAAAACTGTTTAACACTTTAAATAAGACATTTAAAATATTGAAATGAAAATATTACAACATAGACTATAATAAATATTAATATTACTTCATCTGTCTGTCTGTGTGTATATATATATATATATATATATAGCATATTAGATATATAAATCATAATGGTTATTTTAGTAATAAATAACAGTAAATGTATAGTTTTTTATTTATAATTATGTTTTATTTAATGCATATTTATTTATGGGTGTTTTTTTATATTTAGCAAAATGCTGTGAAGAGTACTTTATATCAACAGCTCATAATATAATTTTATTTATAGGTATTTCTATAAATATCCAGTTTTTAATTGTCAGTTGTTCACTGTACAAATTCATTATATTCCTTGTACTATTTTATCATTATCCCCTTTTAAATAACTATCTATTCATCTAGCTATATAGTTCTTTCTCTTTCAATCTCATAAACATTTAGATTTATATATTCCTATAAATACTTTTTAAAGTGTTGTTTTTTCACCATACAAATGATTTTATGTGATCATGTGATATACATGAGGGATAAGGGATACAAATGTCGCTGGTTCTGTTGAGTCCCCTTATTTTCCCTTGCTTTATGTCCCTCTTTGACCTCTCCTTTTTCTTTTTATAAATCCTGGCATCTGTCCTCCATCTGAAGGTGTAGTATAGTGTCAAATCTCCTGTTAATGCTGACCTGCTTTCAATTAGTTTGGAGAGAAAAGAGGATTAGCTCTGTTTTACCTGCAGCAGGAAAAAAGCCACATCATTGGTCTGCCTGTGACAGCACTGCTTAAGATCTTTCACTGAGTCCATCAATACTGCGCAGGGCGGCTTGCCAAGACCTGTTTCTCAAATAAGCCCTGTACCATTCACACCCGCTCAGAATGCAACCCATACCTGCCTTTGTGTGTACCATGCTCCAAGACAAACACACACACATACAGGTAAATCCCACTTACCACCCATCTGTAAACTTCACCCTCCCTTCAAAATGCTGACTGTGAGTGATCGCTTCTCCTTCTGGGGCGGAAAGTAATTCCTCTGAAGGGTAAATAAACTGGAAGAGCCTTTGTCTAGTTAACTCAAGGTCTGTAGAAATTGCCCAACAGTCTGCTCTATGTACCTGTTGAAAGAAAAATTCACCCTTGATTTAGTAGAAACCTAAAGGCTGCGGAACAAACAAGAATGTTTTCATTATAACACCTTAAGGACCATGCGTATTCATCAAATGTTGTTCAAAAGGCTTTAGCGCGCTGGTTTAAAACCTAAAAACCAACATATCACACCAGCGAAATTGCTCTCAGAGTCCTTCTACAACTAAACAAGGCTCTGCGTGTTGAGTTCCTGTGTTGATAGACACTCGGCGAACAGCCTGTTGAGAACCTCTGTATGCGTGTTAAGTGCGCACTAAAAAAACTCAGTAATGTTTGTTGACTGATGCCTGTTCGCACCGTTTTCATGCTCGCAACAGTCCTTTGGATGCTGCGGTTTACAGGACAAGGCCAAGTTGCTATCTCTCCATACATCACTAAATAGCTCGTGCTGACATTGAACCAACACAAAAGCCGATGCCCATGCTTTTCTTAGAAACACATTATAAACAGCTCCCCCAGCGCATATGATCACGCTCGCCCATTGTTAATAATAGAGCAATTGTAAAAAATATGTTTTATTCATTGTAGCACAATATGTCTTTATTATGTATGGTTAAGGGGGCTTTGCTTACAGGCAAAAGCTGTAATACAGTCATCTGTCCTTTTCCATGTGGGGATGAACATGCCTGTCATTCACAGAGGTTGTGTATTAATACACTGGTTTGCCACCTCCTCTCCTGGCCTCCCTCTGTGGCCGCCTTATGCTGTCTGAGGGCCAAGGCCACTCCATCAATCTGTTAAAGTGACAACAGTGGAGGCCTTAGCTGTCTAACAATAGCAAGGTAACTACCACATACCATGGACACGTACATGAGACCACAGATTAAATCCGGCGCTGTGCTGGGATGCTAATCACTTTAGCAGGCCCAGACAGGCCACTGAAGACACAAATATGGATTATGATATTGACAGAGGACATTAGTCAGGGTTGACTCCATATTTAATTTGATGGGAATGCAAACGAGGCCGTGAGCTATACTTGCTTGTCTTAATTTGCATAATTTTACATATTTATTTTTATCCCAAAAACGTTCACATAAGCTGCGCATTTTGGCTTTGTACATTGTACTGAAACCAAAATAACCGATTAAATATTATCTGGAAGATATTTCCTTTATGAAGCTTAAGATTAATACTATTTAATACTTTACTTTTAAAAAATATTTTCATTATTTTTCTTTTTTAATTAATCTTTTTTTAATGTTTTATATTATATTTTATTAATTTATTTAATTATATTTACATTTTATATTATTGTGTTTTGTATTATAGTATTACTTTTTATTTATCCCCTTGGGGAAATTCAATTTTAGTGGGTTTTAACATGCGCTTCACATCTACCCTGAGTTACGTTCTACTTGACCTCAAAATTAAGGCCAACAAACCTCTACATACATTCATGGAATTTGGCATGACAATCTCACCTTGCCAAATATCACTTGAATTTGTTCAACAAAAATATATCTCTGCCATGGATTGGTTACCATTGCATGGCAGCCTCTAATTCATAACTTCAAAGCGTGCCGCAGCGTTCCATATTCCATCATACTCCACTTCATAATCCAGGATGTTATGTTTTGATGTCAATCACACAACCACAGCCCATAATAAATATTTTCCTCACGAGGACTTGTTGAACTTGGAGTTCTTGGCTCTTGAATGTAGATAGCAAAGGAAGCATCAGGAATGAAAGGAAAGTGCTCCCTCCACTAAAAACAGAAGATCAGTCAAACACGGAACGTCTTGCCGCAAAGCAATATATACTCAACTCACTGTTTATTAGCTCGATCGTGGAGATAAGAAACATCTGTATGACTGTTCCATCCCTTCATCTTCATCTGAGACTGAGACCCCGCTCTGATTTATTGGAAGCTGTTCATTTTTTTTACTTGAATCACCTGTCATCAGATGGAGATTATAAATCCTGCTGATTATATGGACTGGGGCTGCCCATACCCAGACTGCCTCAGCGGAGGGAAAATGAACTTTCCAGAAGGGTTCCTTCCCAGAATGCTATTTGGCGATGCTGTCCATACAACACAATATGTGGTGCATCAGTGAGCTAATCCTTCCCAGTCGGTATGAGGCGAATTCAAATGAGGTCTGGAGGTGTTTCTAGTCCAAAGCAATGAGTGCATATCTAGTCAATACTACTGGTGCGACATATGGTACATGCATACAATACCCCTCATCTCCTCCCCCCACCCCAGGGAATACATATTCAGAAAACTTTTTTGTTGTTGTTGATGTAGGCTGGATTATCATGGCTGCATGGAAGTTATACTCCCGAGTTTTCTGTCTCCTCTCTCTGTGTATGTGTGTGTGTGGCTGTTTGCTAGCTATCGGCCCTGCAGGGTGTGCTGGCTGATGGAGGAGGCTCTGACAGGGCCGCTGAGGGTTCTGATGAACTGGGCTGGATGGGGGAGATTGAGAGCACCAGGTGTGGGGGGCCTGAACGCGGCATGCTTGGCACTCTGAGGGGACTCTATGTTTAGATGTTACATTACATTACATGTGCTGTTTTTTCTGGCGCTGCTGCGTTTGTTGAAGGTAAAAACAGTTCTATGCCAGCATCTAGGCCACCCTCACGCTCTCTCTCTCCAAACCTAATATAAAAACTTCATAGTTGGTCAGTATATGTTGTGCTTTAGATGCTGGTGGTCCCCATTATGGGATGTGCTTCTGTCTCCACCAGGCTGCTTACCCAGCTTCCTTGGTTGAACAGTTTAAAATAATAATAACATAAAGTTTATAGGAAAATGTTATATTGATATATTCTATATAAAAATTAGTCAACACTTTATTTTAAGGACCAGTTCTCAGGTATTTGGACCTTCAAATTTGATATAATACTTTGTTACATTTTAAATTGTAAAAAATGTTTTTGTTATTTTAAATATATTTACACTAGTGCTGTCAAATGATTTATCTCTGTTAATCGCATCCAAAAAAAAAAAAAGTTTTTGTTAATATAGTATAAGTGAGTGTACTGTATATATTTATTATGGATATTTACATACGCACACATGCATGTATATATTTCAGAAAATATATATATAATAGTTTATATATATTAAATATATTTATTTATAATATAAATTATAAATATAGACATGTAAATATAAAAAAAATATATATATATATACACACACATATTATGGAAACAAGAACATTTATTTTGGAGGTGATTAATTGATTAATCATTTGACAAAATTACACTGTTAAATATATGCAATATTTTATCATATAAACATTTAAATCTATATTTCTTTAGACTGTTATGTAGGTGTATATGTTACAAAAATTCAAATAATGCTGTTCTTTCAAACTTTCAATTCATTAACGATTCATAAAAGTTATAAACGATTCATATAAAAATTTATATTACGAAAATATTTGCTACAAAAAATATTGCACAGCACAACAGTTTTTCAACAATAGTATTTGAAAATGTTTCTTGTGCACCAAATTAACATATTAGAATGATTTCTGAAGGATCATGTGACACTGAAGAATGGCTTAGCAGGTGCTTTTCCTTCACAGGGTAATAATAATTTACTCACTATAGATTTATTGTTTACTTTTGTTTTATAAATTGATGTCAGGTGAATCAGAAACTTATTATACTAATTATACAGTGCTTCCTTACTAGCTGTCTTTCCAGGGAAGCCAGACAGTCACCATACCTTCTTCGCCCACTCTTTTCTCTCATCCCGTATGGTCTTACAGCACTATGCCGCCCTGATGATACTTAGTAATACTCCCACACAGGACTTCAATAGTACATAAACAAAACATGTTGTGTTCTGGAATATTTTAGGGTCAGGGTCAGCGCCTTCATTCTATTCGTTCTCTTTTGAATATGGAGACCTTCATTAATAATGGGCGAACCATGACCTCTGACTCGAGTCCTGACCTCATGTGGTCTCACTATTGCATTAAAGCCACTAGAGTATATTTGGTGCCAAGCACTCATGTCAATCTAGTTATTTGAGATCTGTAAAGCATCTACTCAATATTCAGTTGCAGCAGTAAAGAGGATCCACTCAGGATAATGAGGTTTTCAATCTAAACAAGTGTGTTATTTATAAGTAGTACGTCTGCTTGTCTGTGAAGTTCAAAAGGCTACAGGGTGTCCCATTTGTGACCTTTCGCCGTTAATGCAGACTTTTCTAGGGATGGATAAAAATATTGATGTCTCAATCAATATTACTAACTCTTAAAGGGACAGTTCACCTGAAAACAGAAATTCTGTTATTATTTACTTACCCTCATGTCTTTTCAAATGCTTTTTCTGTAGAACAGATAGAGCAGATAACTGTTCAGTAGAAGTTTCGAATGACATGAGGGTGAGTAAATGTTCACAGGATTTTAATTTTAATATATTAGCTTTATGTTTTTCAACCAGTATAACCGGATTCCCCAAAAATGACTCTTAAGTTTAAAAAGATGAGTTGTCCATTTGAATTGTTTAGAAACACTTTTTCATGTTACCAAACCAATATTACAAAAGAAATCAGTAACACTTTATTTTGATAGTCCACTTTAGACATTTCACTAACAGTAAGTAACTATATGTCAACTAGCAGTCATTAGAGTACTAGTAGACTGTCTGCTTTAACTTCTAACACTTTATTGTGATGGGTCCACAACATACAACATGCAAATATAAGTTACTTCTAGTTAGTAGAATGTCTAAAGTGGATTGTCAAAATAAAGTGAAACCAAGAAATCAGAACTCAATCTGAACCTGAAACCAAGTTGAATTGAGAGTTGGTGAATGCCATATATGAAGGTCAGCTGTTTATATACATTTGTTTGTATGTGTTTATCAGCCCATAGGGTTAATCACAGGATATTCATTGTTTGTCGAGTGACATATACCATATGGCAGTCCACTAATCACAATGACACGAGAGCGGGACGATTAACCTGTGGCACCATGAATACTTTCCACATATCACTCATGTTAGACAAGTAACTATCTCACCCAAGAGCGATAGTCCCGTTCTCACTTACTCATGTTTGCTTGCTTTGTTCTATCCACACATCTGTGCTCAAATATCTAGCCTTTTTCTTAAATCTATTGCTGAATGTCCTTTGCCAATGTTTCTGAAATATAGATATGCCTCCCACAATCACCAATATACTTTTAATGTAGCAAGCCATATATCTCGTCTCTTCAAGAAAATCTCACACGGAGTGTTTTCCATGGGAAACTCGCAGAGAGGCGGCTCTTATATGCATTTTTTCTCTCCTCCTTCACCTTCATCCGTCTTTTGAGGCGTTTGCCAAGCCAGCACAGCTTGAAATCCTGGCAGGCCATTGTTTGTCTGTGATGTTAATGCTTCTGGGCAGACATTCTTTTGGAAGGGGTGAATGAGTGATATCTGAGGCGTTGGGAGATGTACCGTTGCCTCCCCACTGAATGATGGGACAACTGCTCCACGGCTGGCCCAAGAGCTGTAACCTGAGGAGGAGATCCTCCATCTGTGCCACTGTGAAAGGCCTGGAGGGCTCGAGGCTTAGCTGACCTACACCCCTGGGAGTCACGTCAGTCATTGCCTCAAGAGCGTCCTCTACGGGAAGTTGCAAGGAGTAGTGCTTAAAGGCATAGTTCACGGCCAGAATGGTTCCAAACCTGCATAACTTGCTTTCTTCTAAGCACAAAAGATGAAATTTTGAAGAATGTTTTTGTCCATACAATGAAAGCTGATGGGGTCCAAAAACTAAATCGACAACATATATTCTTTTGTGTTCCATAGAAGAAGTTTTGGAAATTTGGAGCAGTTGAATTGTAATTTTGGTGAGCTCTCCCATTATTAACAATAATGCTGTTTTGTCCGGAGGCTTGTCTAGTCAGCTTGATATTTTTGCCCATTTCTTCCATTCTTTGGAAAATCAATGCCAGCTCCTCAGAGTTCTTTTGATTTAATTGGCTTCCGTTGGAAATTCTTGAGTGAAGAGCCTCCTTCATTTTTCATTCCATTGTTAAGTCTGAGGAGTCTGACCTTGGGATGAACCAACTTCATCATGAACTCCAAGAGCCCACTACCTCCCGGAGTCCTGCCTTTCTTTAGACTCAGGTCTGCCCCGGTCATCACCCATAACCCTCTGTTTGAACACGTAGAGAAAGAGTGATGGAGGGAATCGACTGAATGGGAGGATTATCGTTATGGGAGGTTTTTGTTGTAGGACTTGTTCTGATGCAGCCATGTGCCATGTTTGTGTTAGTAGCCTTGATAGAAACAGCTAATGAGCTTCTTTTTTAATCTTAATGATGAATTGGCACAGCATTGTGTGGTTTATTGACCAGCTGGCCCATCGCTCTTCAAGCGCATGAAAGAAAGCCCAGCATTGATGAGCTATTTGTCTGTTATTGGGTTTAATGGGGTCAAATCTCTTTATAACCCACTGGAGCTCATCTGATACACACTGAAAATGAATTGCTGAGGTGGCATTTGATTTAAAGGCCACGTAAGAATATTATAAAGTGACACAATGTGACTCAATCCTCTCACTCATTGATTTTTCTGACACGGACATAGAAAAGCACTCTGTTGCCTTTAGGTGTTGTTGTCCGGAGAGCTAATATGTTGTTGTCTGGACCTCTAACTTTGTGACCCAGGGGAAATAGTTATTTAGTATCCTCTAGCTAAGATATTTCACATGATAGACAGGTGAAAGGGCATTAGCCTTGACTCAAACCACATTTCACTGTGTATTTATGTGTCTGGCAGGTGCTTTTATCCAAAGTAAATTGCGTTGCATTGAAGACTTAATTTTTTATATAAATTCCAGTGAAATAAACCCTTGACCTTTACGTTGATAGAGCCTCTATTCTTTGAGTAATTTAGAGCTCAGTTTAAAATGATGAATGAAAAAATGGTAACACAGTAAAACAGTAAGGGCCAATTTGTTAACAATAGTTAATGCATTAGGTGTCACATTAACTAACAGTACAGAATAATGCTACAGCAGATAATGTTCAATTATACATACGTGGTTTATGTTTATTGTCAGTTTATGTTTGTTCATAATACTTTAATGTCAAATTACACTGCAATTCAAAAGTTTCGGAAATTACAGCAAGGATGCATTTAATTGATCAAATGTAATGATACAAAAGAACATGCATATTATTGAAGATTCATGTGACATTAAAGACTAGAGGATTTGCCGCTTAAAATTAAAATTTGCCATCACGGGAATAAATTAAATTTTAAAATATTAAAATATTTAAAACATTTAAAAATTAAGAGACTTTTGTCAAAGAAATAAAAATCTCAATAATCTCAAATAGTCATGGATTTTTTTTTTGTCAGCACTACACTAAATCATTCCACTTTAAAAGATGACAGGAAACACAGAAAGCCAATAAATTTAATCAGGACATAGCTTTGTTTTTTCCAGTACCCAGTAACAAAGTAAAAAGACATGTTTGCATGTTACACATTCAAATGCCAGATTTTGATCTGGAAACATTTGGACTGCACGATCACTTAGGAAGAATGTTTTTCACAGCTGAGACTTTGCTTTCCATTCAAATGATGTCCTTCCCAAGAGTAGTAAACAATAGTTGTTCAAAATAGCCCTAAAGTGTTTGCAGATTTTGAACAGCATCCATACACATCCACACACTCTGCCAAACATGCATACACACACATACACCCGCACTCAAACCAGCGGCAAACCGGCCAAACCTACAGGGAAACTAAGTATTCCAGCAGTGCGTTTGAAATCCACATAATGATAATCTGATAGGTCTCGAGCTCCATCTGCTCTCAATAGTCTTTTATTGTCCGTAATGAGTGGAAATCTTTGTGTCAGCGTGCCCAGCTGTGCTTCTGTCCACAGCAGGATTGCAACGCTAACCTCACATTAGCCTGGAAGCTCATCTAGCTCTCTCCAGGGTGCCTACTGGGTGTCCACTAGCTTACACCCTAAAAAAAATTCCCACAGAATCCTAAGCATCCTTCAAATATAAACCAAGTCACGTTTGCTTAGTTTTGGGGTAAATGCAATATTTTTTTACTGCGACTCTAAACATAGACGACTTGAGCCTATCCCTCGTCACTATATGGCGCCTACAGGAGTCTATGTTTTTCAAATCACTTCCTTTTTCAAAATGAAGTCGTGCACATTCCATTGCCATTCATATTTGGTTAGATCCTCAGGAGGTCATCTCAATTTACAACAAACAAGGAATAGTTCGGCCGTTTTGGCATGAGAGATGCACATTTTTTCTGCTGAAGCATTCCTCGGAGTGCCATATTTCAAGCTGTCATCTCTCGCCCATGGAAAACTCATTCTTTCAGGCGTATTTAAAGCATCCACGTCAACGACAGGATTATGAATTTTCCTCGTGATCCTCAGTGAGCCCTAGCAAATTCAGATTGGATGATTTACGTGCTTTCACATTTGCGGTAATTGCTCTCAAATAAGTGGCTTCCTCCAGAAGTGGCCTTTCTGTGAAGTAGGGGCTCGATGGCTCGTAAAACATACCAGTGAGAGTCACTGAATGGCTAATATTTCATATCATATATACTCACTGCGGCCTTTTTTTTTTCGCAACAGGTTCTACCGAGGAGACTTCCACATCGATGTATGCATTAACGATTATCTGGACGTATACTGTCCCCACTACATGGAGGCCATCCCTGAGGATAGAACGGAGAACTACGTCCTCTACATGGTCAACTACGACGGCTACAGCTCTTGCGACCACACGGCGAAAGGTTTCAAGCGTTGGGAATGCAACAGGCCTCTCTCGCCCAACGGGCCGCTGAAGTTCTCCGAGAAGTTTCAGCTTTTCACACCATTCTCGCTGGGATTCGAATTTCGGCCAGGCAGAGAATACTACTATATCTGTGAGTATCATGTTGATTTTTCTTTCTTTCTTTTTTTGGTGCAGAAGTGATTTGTATCTCAATGATGTTTTACAGTTTCTGTATCCGAAACCAGACGCTGCGCATGTTTAATAGATTTGTTAGACTGGCTTTCGGTTTTTATGCGTGGAAAAAGCTGCCTTGCCTGGAAAAGGATGTTGTATTAGTATCCTCACGGAGGATAGCGCAACTCAAGTCTTAATGGTATACTTTTAAGACAAGTATCTGATTACGAGCATTAAGGAAAGGAAGTCATTGCCAAGTATGACTTTGTTTTTCAGGAGTCTTGGCAAACAGGCTACAAGGAAAACATGAAGCACGGGGAAAAACATCTCGGCTTTCCTCTAAAGAGTCTTTGTTACGAACTCACGGGCTTAGCTTTCGTTTGCTCGTGAGAGGGCTCTTAAAAACAAGCATCTAAACCCATGTTTTTACAACTGGAGTCAGATCCCTACAGGGCGGGAGTGGGAAGACAAAATAAGGCACAGGAGTGGTCCGACTGCTTGGACTGCTCAGGGCTGCGATGGGTTCATTTATGCAGGCGCACGCACGAGATGTGGAGCGTTTGATTTGGCGGAATCCGACCTGATGATCTGACAGATCTCATGGGCGCGTAAAACGATGGACATGTTTTTATGAGATGTGAAAGGAAGGAATCGGAGAATGAGGAGGGGGAAGTGGTAAAAACAGGAGATAAGTACATGGAGACTGAGAAAAAAAAGGCAGATAGGAATGCACGGTACATAGCATTTAGGGGTTAGATCCCAGCAGGAGATATGGATGTTTTGCATGAATGTGGGTGTCTATCAGAGACGTTGCAACATAGTAAAATAGACTTTTTTTCCCGAAGGCCTGTGAGTAAGAATAATAGGATGGGAAACATCTCGACTGAAGTGATGGAGCTGTCAGATACTATAAAGTGTTTTACAGTTAACGCAAGCTGGAAAACAAGGATTCGTAGCACACATGTCTGACTCCTGTGTGACTTAGCGTCATGATTCAACTGTTACGGGTTCTCGAGAGAGAGGAGGAGGAGGAAGTTTCTCCATTTGTGCAGGATTATGAGGAAAGAGAACAAAATAAACAGCGTGTCAGTCTGATCAAGTTGATGCATAGTAGTTTAGAGTGATTGCACAATGTTATCGCAAAGAGACAGCGGCTTTCTGTAACCTTGATCATATCGCTACAGTTATTTTAAACTAGAAATAGAAAGCAGAAGATATTTGAATATATTGTAACACCAAGCAATTTGAATAAATTAAGAAAACAAAAAATCTATGAAAATACAGTATAAATTAATTATTATATAAATATATCTGTATGTTTTAGTATTTCTGTTTATGATATATCATAATTTTAAGGGCAAAACTGTCATAGAAAGCAGAAAATATTAATGTATTTTAATACCTTTAATATAATTTGAATAAATGAAGAAAAAATATGTAAAGAAATAAAAAAAAGTAAATCAATATTTATAAATAAAATAATACAATACATATGGTGAATTAATTTATATTTTTTAGTATTTATTTAACACATATTTTTATGCGGCTTATGATACATAATTTTAGGGAAAATTACATTTGAAGTAATGTATAACATAAAATAATTTTACATATAAATGTTTCTGTTACTATGTAAAATAATTTTATAAATAAGTAATTTTAAAATTGCTATAATTAAATAATTGTATAAAATGTTTCTTTAAAAGGTTTCTTTTATTGTTTTTTATGTTATAATTTAATTTTCAGTTATTATTATTATTATTTTTATATAATTTGATATACTGTGTAGAATTCTGTAAAAAACAGTAGTTGATCTTTTTTTATATTAAATTAATTATTTATTTAAATTATATATGTTTAAAAATAAAAAAATCTCTTAATTTTTGGTCTATTTAATATTTGTGGCAAGTTTTCCTGAATCATTCTCTTCATTAGTTTGATGTCTGCCTGTCATGATTTGGTTAGACAGAATGTCTTTGTTAGCCGGTGTGGTGGCTAATCATTCTGAGTGAGGGGTCGCTCCAGGAGAGCAGAGGGGTGACAAGCGCGGCCTCTGTGCTGTCAGTCACTGTGCTCGGCCCGCTCAGGAAGCGATCAGGGGGGATCAGAGGGCCCGGCCCTGCAGGTCAAATGTGAACATGCTCTGATGACTGCAGTTGAACTCACAATCCTGAACGGCTCAAGGCAGCATGTTTTTCCAATATGGCCGATGTGGAAGTCTGATCTTAATCTCCGAGGATAGAAATCCAATTTCAAGGGAAGGTTTTTAGTCGGCCTCTCCCTCCTGCGCAAGCGGGGCCAACGACAGTGCAGGCTGTCTGATATGAGCCCGCTTCAAAAGCCCACGACTGCTATTTGTAGTCTAGTCCCTCCATCTTCATAATGCTGTAAGGTAAACCAGAAACATTCCCACTTTGTGCTTAAAGCAAGACCTGATTTGTAGCTTTGATAAGAATCCTGTACTTTGCGGTTTGCTTATAAGTGGTGTAGTCGCTACCTGAGCCAAAATTTTTCCCTGCATTACAAAGCACTCTCAAGAATGCGTGAGAAAAGAGACGGGTGCGCATCTTATCTCAAAGACGGCACATCAATCCTTATTTCCCTTATTTATCAGACTTCTCGGTTACATCGCATCTGATCTCTCAACCCATAGCTGGAATAGTGGTGTCTGGGAGGTTTATTGCCCCTGGCCGTCTGCAGCTCGGGTGGATCTGGTGTCGGCCGTGTGGGGAAGGAGACGTGGATGAGCAGCCCGGGCCATGACAGTGTAGAGTGTCTTTGAATAAGCAGGGTTGGTGTAGTTGTCTAGTCTTAATGTCTGCCAATAAGAGGTCAGTTACACGCCGCATGCTGACAGCGAGAGAATTCTGATGACTGACAGAATGAGAGTTTGTCATATAAGCCACCCATGAAATCATCCTATAATACGGCTGGGACTGTTGATTATTGTCACAGTTTATGTTTAAAGAAATTCGGCGAGAGCCTTGAAATTAGAGATGTGTTTTTCTTGCTGGCACCGAGCATTCATGCCGTCACATTTACAGTAGTCAAGGTCCAAAATTAACACACGTCAAGTGCAAACTGCAAGTAAAAATTGGCTTTGATGAGTAAATAATGAGTGAGGGGGAACTTTATTTTTAAGGAAATGCAACTTAATACTTGGTTGAAGTCGAACTGTAAGAGTAACAGACTGACCTTGAGCAAAGTGTTTGCTAAAGTTTTGATTTTTACCTTACATAACTGACCTTTTGAAAGTAAGCATAATTACATTTACCAACAAGGCTAAGGAATAAATGATGACAGAATATACATTTTTGTGTGAACTGTACCTTTAAATCCTTTAATAGACAAGAAAAGGAAAATCGGAGCAACTAAATCATGATGGGTTAGCTTCACATTTAGCAGTTTACTCTGATCTTATACATAATGCTGTTACAAAAAAGCAGTTTTATTAGCGTTATTTAATAGTATTTTATAAAGCTACACATTTGCAGGTGAATACAGAGAATACATATTTAAGGTTAGACATATTTTATATGAGTTTACTTTGTGTAATAAAAACAGGCATAAATAATCTGCGTCATGGTTTTGACTAATAGAGGTTTATTCAGCATGCAATGTTGCCACTGATATGAGAGTTTTGAATGTTTTTCTGCGGGTTGGCTGTGGTTTTCATCAGTCATGAATGCCTGTGTAGAACAGCAATGTTCACTCCTGCACATCTTTCATCCACAGATCCCTCTCCCACCCCACATATCCAAATGCCCACTACAGGATGGCATCCTATTAATGTCTCTGGGCAAAAAATAAATTTTGGACTCGGACAATGTTACATTATATGATGCTTCGTTTGCACACTCACACTCGGCACTTATTTATTGTGGTAGTAGCCAGCAATGTAGAACGGATTTGTGAAGCGGTGTTTCCAATCAACACTGGGATCCCGCTCCAAACTAGACCAGACTTGAGGAATGAGACAAAAGCAATTTCACCCAAATCAAAGGAAATACGCTTGTGGGGACATGATTAAGGGTTCACAAGCCCCTAGTATGTCAGTGTAGACAGCATATAAGCACATTAATTTAACCCAAGCTCTCCCCGCAGTCACGAGGGTGTGGGGATGAGAAGAGAGACAGCAGATTAAGTGCAGCTGGAGACCCCACACAGCAGGGAATCACTGGGGGTCAAGGCTAGAAGAAGCCATGGTGCATTATGGGAATGTCTGCAAGCTCAGAGATGAGCCAGCCAGCTAATGGGGAAAAGAGTTATAATTCTTTTCTTCCGACATGTCTTTCTCTTGTTTCGTTTTCTTTCCTCTACAGGCAGCTGATCCTGTTATAGCTTCATCTTGACACTTTCATGCGGCTTTAAAGTGTTAAAAAGATATATGGGTCAATGACACAACTTTTTTTTTTTTTATCTTTTAATTTATTAAAAAAGTACTTCAAAATGCATGATTTAAATACAGTTACTGTAAAGATAAAAAAAACTTAATATTGTTTGATAAATCCACGACATTCATACTTATGAATCATATATAACTTTGACATAATTTTCTATAGAATTTAAAATTTAAAGTCTCTAAAAATGCCGCATGCGAGAATACTTACTTTAAATGAATAAAGTTCATCATATATATATATATACAGTATATATTGTTTTTTTAATTAATAAGCAATACCCCCCAAAAGATTATATATATGTATATATATATATATATAATGTATAAATAAAAATGTTTTGTTTTGTTTGTTTTTTATGTAAAAGCAAATATTATCTAAAATATGTGATATTTTTATTATCATTAAACTGCATTTTTTTTATTGAAAATATCACATGACACCAACATAAACAGTACATTTCTAAGAACTTTCCATATGCGTTTTAAAAAACCTTTTCTTTATCATAGCCACTTATGTTCACTGACCCATATATTTCCTCAACAAAACCAGAACGGTGAACTCATGAGGTTTGACTGGAAGAGTCAGTGTAAGGTTCAGTAGTTCACAGTCATTGGCGATATGGTCTATGGACTGAACAGAAGTCATTTGTATCATCACAGCTGATTACAGAGCTTTTAGTGGCAGGTGTTTCTTTCGGCCTGTGATCTGTCATTTGCAGCTGTTGATGTTACTAGCCGCCAGTACAGCTTTAAGTAGCAGGTGTTGATGTATGTAGTGACCAATCAACATCTAAGAGGCTTGTGGAAAGGTCACAACCAGCAGAGGTTAGGGAAAGAGCTCAGAAAAATTTAGCACAAATTTGCTGTCCAGTAAAACAAAAAAAGAAAAAACCCTGCTGTTAGTGATGTCTGTGGTCAAGATAAGGGTGTTCAATAAATATTTCCTGCCAGTAAACAAATTTAAAGAGAGACTAATTCATCATCCTGCCACTAATGGACCGTGTGTGCTCTGAACATTAGTCTTAGCTTATTTATCCTGAAGTTTATTGTCAAATAATCAACATTTCAAGCATCCAACCAGAAAAACAAGACATCCAACCCCTATTTCGTTCCATCAGGAAAGAGGCACAGTGGAATACATGTCCACATCAGTGAAAGCGAGCCTCACCAATTGAATTATCAAGAACATATTGCGTTGGCTATAAGGAAATTGCATTTTGTGCAGTCCGTGCTCATTACATTGAGGCTTTGAAGGAGGAGATTTATTGAAGTGTGTTGCATTGCTCATTACTTTGTCACCTTTACGTCCAGTGTGATCTGTGGGTAAAATACCAAGCCTTTCTTTCCCCCTCACCCCACCTGTCCTCATTTGCATCGCTCGCTGACTACGCCAGATTGCATTACATACTGCATAAAGAGCGGAGGGTGGAGAGAGAGAGGCTGTCTACCTTTTCTTCTTTAAGTGCTAATGAGCTTTTCTTTATGGAGAGGACAAATTGAGAAACATGGCTCATGGTTGAGATGACAAGGGAAACAGCATAGCCAAAGTAGCACCGCCCGCGTCTATCAGTAAGAAGCAAAATGAATGCTGAGTCCAGTGGAAGCATTTATATGAGGCTTTTGCATGTAGAAAGCCGCAAATGGAAAAGATAGACAACATCTGAAGATGTATTCATAGACTGAAATAAATGATCCCAGTGGCCTTGAGCCAGTGGAGCTGTTGTTGCATTGTTACCATTTTGGAAGGCTTGTCAAAAAATGATGGTCATTATTTAACTGCTGCTGGTGAAGATCGAGGTTTTGTCTTGATTTGATCATTTGTTTTGGATGAATCAATCAAATGAAAATTGTTTGCACTGTATGCAGTCATTTTCAAAGAAAAGTGGTGCATGCATTTATAGCTTACCTGGAGTAATACTGCAAATTATATTTAATTGTATGTAAACTAGGCGTTAAATAAAAAATATAGTGTTTTTATGATAATAATAATAATAGAATTATTATTATTTTACTGGTATCAGGGGCTCGTTCTTCGTACCTCGCTAACTCAATTAGCTGGATTTGATTGTTGTGGATTTGTCCTGATCTTGGATTG